>BPLR01001336.1:0-63422 GCA_021605095.1 Caerostris extrusa | reverse complement strand
TAACTATAAAATTATATATTATGCATCGCATATAAAAGGCCGCCTATAAAATTATATAAACCTCTATTTAGATTGAGATCCACTATAGACATTTTTGGAGTGAACAATGGAATCAGGATTATCATTATCATGAGGATTATCATTATTGTAGACTATTATTCTTACATGTAAACATGGTTAATATACTCAAAGCACTGTCATAATGATACTCAACGCACACTGTAGAGAAATATATAGCATAAAATGAAATATAATACATATAAATATAAACGAAATCACTAAAAATATTTATTTTACTAGTGCGATATGTGTTTCTCCACTCTTAGCTTTTCTAAATCGATCTCAATTTGGGTAGTTTTGCACATCGTAATGGTGTTGCAGGTTAGCGTCCGCTATGTTTGAGCTTGTTTTGTGTTGGATACATTTCATTTTAGGGAAGAAAAAAAAAAAATGATTCGCATGTGTAAGTTGAACCAAAAGATCCAACAACCTGAACTAAGAGTCTGGTTTGCTCTGTTATCAACAAACAACTGTGCGATATCTTTCCTATATTAGCAAGAAAATTATTTCAAATCAAAGTTCATTTTTTCTCATAGTTTCGATAGTTCATTTTTGAATATTGGGATGCACAGATAATATATTTTTTTAATACATTGCTTTTCACTACATTGGACATTCTAAAATAAATATATTTGTAAAAGTGTGATAAATCTCACTGTTTGGAAAATATTCAGGGCGAAAAAGCGGGTTGGCCACCCCTCATCTAAAACAAATGGAAGACGCAGATCCAATGGAAGATCCATCGACGCAGTTACTGATTTACCATGGGTGTGGTGTCATGGCGTGTGATGTTAAATATTCCACTGAATACTTTGTACAATAAAAAGAATGGATTCATAATATTAAAAGTTAAACAAATTCTCAACAACACGTAAGTATCGTGAACTGCAGTGGAAAGTATTTCATGCCTTCAATTCAAAAGCACTATGTCTTTAAAAATGGAAACAATTATGTGTGTAAACTGCAATATTTTTTACAGTCCCAAACCCCTCCCAAAAAAAAAAAAAAAATGGTTGCATTGTTATTGAAATCAACACTTAAAAACAGAGAAGGAAGTCGGGAGTAAGGACTCTGTAAATTTTGAATTCTGCATTTTAAAAAGTTGTTGTTGTTGTTCTGATATAGCTGGTAATACAGAGACAGTTAATATTTATGCCCCAATCGAGGGCTGCACCGACGTTACTCACTTAGTACTACCCAGGAGGCACGTGTAGCTTGAAGATAGGCTACGGACACGAGTAACACTACCCCCACAACGCTCTACGATTTTGAAAAAGTAGTTTTAAAAATCCCACTCCAGACTCTTATCATAAAATTAGTTTTTAATGCTCCAAAATTCCAGTACTTTACACTAAAATTAAATGTTAAGAACTCAATTCAATGTTATCTTTCTATAATACAACTACTAGCAAAGAAATATCTAGATAGAAATGTCTCTCCATACCCAAAGCTTTATCAGCAAACTCATTGGGTATGGAGAGATATTTCTCAATACAGAGGCTTACGAAAATCATTCTTATATCCACCATGAAAATTGCTGTATTATTAAGAAAAAATTATTATATTACAAATAAAAGCAGCTTTGCGATTCAAATGGACCCCTTTCTTTTAGTCATCTTAATTTATTCTTTAATGTTTTGCTACTTGTTCATTTAATAGTTATTTTTTTAGCGGATATGCATTTTTTTAAACCACGAGGATATCTCTTACAAATACTGCAATTTGAGGAGTACAAATACTGCACCTTTAAAATTGTAAAAAAAAAATACTTTCTTATGCAACAATTGTTTTCATAGACAATACAATAAGGTTATTCAATCTATGTCACACGTTCTTTTAAATCCATCAGTAAAGATCCTAGTACACAAATTGACGAAAAAGTGTCTGAAGTCGGTATATCAGGCCTCAGGAGTCTGAAATTTTTGATTTGATTTTGATTTGACCCTGATTAAAAGTTAAAATTTTCTCTACATTGGTTCAGTAATAACATACAGTTATTTGTAGTTAAATCAGTTAGCGAGTTTGGTGAGTTAGCATTTACTAATAAATACCAAAAATCAAAAAGGAGGAAAATAAAAGGAAGAATTTAACACTATTTTAATGAAATTTATGAAAGTCATGTCCACAAAAATGAAACAGCGTGCAATAAAATTGTGCACAAATGACAGTTGAAAAGAAAGAGTTAAAGCCTTAGAAGTGATTTGCTAACAGTTTCATCTGATCAACTGAATATGGATATAATTATTTAATTATCTGTATTATTATTAGTTTAAATATTCCAACAAAATCATCAGAGGGCGACAAATGCTTATTAAACTTTACTAGTTACTGAACTTCACTATGTTTATTAAACTATTAAAACTTCACTTTCACTGGGTTATGTATATATATATATTCCCATTCCATCGTAAAAGTACGTGTTAAAAGATGTTCATTGCAACATAAAAATTTTTTTCAGGGTTAGCAAATTTTTATATTAATTTGCAGCGAATTTTCTTTTATTTATCAACATGGGGTTCGTGAAGGTTATAAGTAATTTAAAAATCTGGCATTATTCTTAGACATGGAAGGAAAATCTCATTAGGCACTGCATATTCAGAATCCTTTCATAAATAAATGATTAAGTAATAGGTGGGAATTTTGAAAATGTATTTCATTTTTTAACAAAGAAAAGTGCGCGATATGTTTATATATACATTTTTTTTATATAAAAAGCGCTTTTACTAAGTTGAGGTTAAATTTTTTCGCCTTTACTACGAACAAATTTCGTATTCTGTATATACACTGAATAGTTCACTGTCCAGCAAAGATGATGCAACATTACTTTGCTGGACAGTGAAGTAATTCAGGGGGCAAATATCCCTCACTTCTACTATTACCCTTGCACCTGCACCTGGAATTCAGATGCTGCTTACAATTTCTGTGAATGACATGAAATTGTGTCAGTTCAATTTTGAACATACACGTCTAAAGGGAAGAGGGGGCATCATATTCCTCCTTTTCCTATTATGGGGTGTGAAATACCTTTCTGAATATCACGAAGCAATGATTCCCGTATTATGGAGAAGCAACACTTATATTTTGAACGAGTCCTAAAATGGTTGCTACTCGAGGGAGGAAGGAGTGCACATCCCCTTCTCTTCCTAATCTTCGAGCCAGACGGAAAGACTATCCAGCTTACAGATGTATCGTTCCCATCCCGAGATAGACATAAAAGCATTTGATTTGACATCGCTTGCCAAGTTTCCACCTAAGCCTCCTTGGCTCAATGTACTATTCAGTAGGCGGCTTCTACCTGAATAACCTGCAAGAAGGATGACCTGATGGTCAATTGGCTAGCCCTCTGGTCTTTGGTACCTCAGGTTCTAGGTTCGAATCTTGGCGGTGGCATGGATGTTTGTGAGTGGTTCGAATTCCACTTTAAACTGTAGGTGGATTCCGAACCATTACATACACCCATGGCATCGCTGGGACTGATGTGTTAAACACCACACTCAAATACGCCAAGTTGCGTTTATGATCTGAAAGGTGAATGCACAATACAATATGCTTGATCTCTTACAGAAACCACGATCTGATGGCTAATTGGCTAGCGCTCTGGCCTTTAGTACCACAGGCTCCAGGTTCGAATCCTGGCGGTGGCATGAATGTTTGTGAGTGGCTCGAAATCCGCTTTCAATTGTAGGTCCCCGTCTCATTAGCCCTCGTATGCACAAGATGACAGTAGAGCGACAAACCAAACCTGCAAGAAGGGGGTTCCATAAAACAAACGCCAAACACACGATTGTCGATGTTTGTCGATGCCTACACACGCAAACCCAGTCTCCATCGGGTCTATCGAAATCTAAGTCCGTGCTCCTTTCTCTTTCCGTCAGTGGCTCCTTTCTCTGGGCGACCGTCGGCCCGCAGCGTCGCTCCGCTAATGAAGCGCTGAGGCGAGTGCGGGAAGACCTTAAGTACCTCACGGGACCTGTCATCACGTCACGCAAGTCACGTACACGCTACCGCGGAACACGACTTTGTCATCAATGGCCGAGGTTATCACACCGCTTCGTCACGTTTCGGCCACAAGACTCCTTCTCGCGCACTCGGGCTCCGTTTCTGCATAAAGCTCAAACGAAGAAGGAAAAAAAAGCTGTCTTTTTATTTACATTTTCAATTGCACACAACTAGAACGATGGAGGAATTGCAATGAAACAGAAGATTAGAGTTGGACCAGAAATTTACGTAATCTCAATAAAATACCCAATAAAAGGATTGAAGATCCAGTTTAGTGAACGTATTCTCTGCGTGAAAGTTTCGTGAAAAATCGTTTCTTCTTCATTTATAGCAAGCATGACGTTTCCATGGGTTTGGATATTATTTCATGCTATCATTGCTTTTCGTCATTTCAAAGTACATTTTTAAAAATATCACTTTCATAACTTGAACCGCTACAGATGTAAGAAAAGCAATCCATTTCCCATTTGTATAATATAAATTTTTCCAAATTTAAAATACCAAGTAGCCTTTACAGAGAAAAACAAAACGATACTTCTCTAAACGGAAAACATTTCAGCGAGCCAAAATTTCAAAACTTTTTGCAATTAAAGGGGGAAAAAAAAAAAAACATACTCACTTTTATAAATTTGGTAATGAATAGAATAACTTTTGATCTAATAAGCAGAGGTGGGGAATCGGAGTTGGAGTCAGAAGACGGTCTTAAAAATCCGTCTCCTGACTCTTTTATAAAAATAATTTTTATTTTTCCAAAATTCTAGGAATTTATGTTAAAATGCAATTCAACAATCTTGTTGTTTCTTATCCCACTTGTTAAATGGGAACATCCAGACCAAGTGCCAGAACCCATGTGGTCTCATGGAAAGAGGGTCGGCTTCTGCTAGGAGGGAGCACCCGTAGGTAGACTTGGTAGGTTTGACTTGGCTCTATGACGCTGCCTTTCTACGGGGTAGAGTGGTCAGCCCTATGCGGAACGCTCTACTGTCCTATTAGACCGAGACTTACGGCTTAAAAGTGGATTCCGAACCACTACAAACATCCATGGCACCGCCTGGACTCGAACCCGAAACCTGGTGTACAGAGCGCCAGACATCTGCCATTCAGGCCCACTATTCAATAATGGATCTCTAAAGAAAGATCTCCCAGAAGTTATTCGTTATTTAGGAGCAAATAAGATTTTATGTATTATAAATTGAGCATCTGTGTGCTTCAAAATGTACACTAAATAATGTATCACTACAAATGTACTTTTCTTTTCTTGCTGTACTATTAATACTTTGATCATTGGGTACCTGTTATTTTGATAGGATATATGTATTTTGTTTGTAAGCAAGTTTCGTAAGTCTAAGTCTTTTAAGTGAGTGCAAATCAAATACTTTATTGTGAGAAAAATTGTTTTTACGGCTACAAGAATTCAGTAAAAGTCTTTGAGTTTATTTCACACATTCTTTTAAATCCATTAGTGAAGTTCATAGTATATAAAATGTCAAAAAGAATCAGGAGTCGAGAGTCAGAATTAAAAGTGGCAGTCGTGAGTCGGACTCAATTGATTATGAGTGTTTCACATCAGTTTGCACGACCACGAAAAGCATTGGCTGCGTTTTTTTGTCGGACATTTCGATATCCGAGAGTTTTGACGAGAGAAACGGCGGAGACTTTGAAAGAAAAAAGAAGAAATTCACTGTCGAGAAAACGACCATTCATCACGTGCCCTGTCACCGGTCGGTGAGATAAGCTGACTTTCCTGCCACCGATTCACCTGTTCCGTCTTGAATTCGTAAACAAGTAGTGGAAAAAAAACAACAACTGTTAAGTGAAATATCTTTTACTTTTCAGCTTTGCAGGCAATCAGAAATGCGACCTCTTTAGTGATCAGATTCGAGAGAGAGGGAAATGAATTCATTGAGGACGATAATTCCTTTCATGATTGCAATAAATCCAAAAACAGATTGACGGGGAATCTGGTGGAATCTGTTGATGAATCACTTCAACGTTGGCTGTCATGCAAAGGGGTGCGAGTCACCATTCGAAAGTGACGTGTGATGAATAAGCCAATCAACTGTTTTCGTGAGTGTAAATATAATTCATTAGCAACTTATAATGAATTCAACGAGGAAACGCATCGTGCACATGCATTCATAGAAAGTATACTTATTAAAAGCATCCATTCATCGACACAAAAGTGCTTTTTAATTTGAATTTTCATTGGAAAAAATCGATGAAAGATGAAAGGTGTTTTCATCTCGGATAAGAGGAATTCAACTATTAGGAAAAAGAAACAAAAATTACGAATAATGAAATTATTGCAAACAAATTGATGTGACTTTTCAATGAGTGGTCTCAATCATTGAATAATAGGGCCTGATTGGCCGAGTGTCTAGGTCGAGTGGCGCTCGGTGCCACAGGTTTCGGGTTCAGAGTCCCGGTTGTGCCATGGATGTTTTTAGTGGTACGGAATCCACTTTAAACCGTAGGTCCCGCTCTTCTATGACTGTAAGAGCATCACGGAGTCAAAGTCAGACTTCTACCTACGGGTGCTCCATCAGAACAGAAGCTGCACCCCTTTTCCCTCCTTCCCTGAGGGATATGACGTCATTTCAATTGATTAAGCTCAAAGGTATTAAGGTATAAAGGCACTACCATTCAAGTACAAAGGTAGGGACTGTGTCACTTACGGAGTGCCTAGAGAGTAATATCCCCTTACCTCTTGTTACATAATTTAAAAAAAAAAAAAAATTTAAAAACAAAAACATGTACTTTCTTGCCAACCCAATTTTTTATACAGAAAATTGTGTTGGAAAAAAGATATGAATGATGGAGAGATTAGATTTTTTTTTAAATGCATATTAGCAAATTTTTTAATATTTCATACAATAAATTTTTTCATAGGGACCTGTTGACCATTTCTTTTTAAAAATGTTTGCAAATTTTTAAAATTAAATCAAGTCATGCATAAAAAAAAAAAAACGAGTATACTGTGTGAAATAGATTCTCATTTAAATCATTTACTAAACTAAATGATACAAACTGAACAATTTCCTTAATTAAAAAAAAAAAAAAAAAAAAAAACCTATCTACAAAAGTAGTTACGAATATTTCAATGCTCATCTTAAAAAATATATGGGTTTTTTTTTTTTTTTCTGAAAAATTTTTAATATATAACAGCAAATGTTAATATAGCTCACATTAAATGCCTATATTGAATTACATTAAATTATTCATTAAAAATAAAGACATTTAAGATAATACAACCTTAAAAATATGATGATAATTTATTATATTAATAATTTTATTTTCTGTTATAGCTGTTTTAATAATAAAGTTATGTTCCGTCACGTGAATTTGCTGCAGTATATATTTTTTAATTTAGATAGCTTACCAACATAGTAATTTGTGACCTGTAGAAAAAGATTGGTCATTGTGACGTATTTACACAAGTTGTAAGATATATTATTTTCAAAATGACCAGTCTTTGAATGGGATCTTGCCTCAACATGCATCTGTGAGCAAACTTTTCCTATTGCAAATATTAAATATTGCAATAAGAAAAATTTAAATATTAAATATTAAGCAATCGAAATCGTCCATATAGGAATAAAAAGATAAATCATTCTGGATAAAAATTTAAACGATTTAAACGTGCACATATTTAATATATTTACGCCCATTCTGAAACCATGGAGACAACATAAATATGAGACAAAGAATTTCGGCAGTCAAGGACAACAAACGTCTGAATCTACACGAAAATTGTAAAATTGCATTTACATTGACTTAATTGGTGCTAGATTATAGAATGTGCCGAACTGTCAAATGTCGGATTAAAGAGCGAGTGTTGTATTTTTGTATTCTTTACTGAAATAACGGGTTTTAAAGAAAGTGCATTCGGTTTTTACCATGTACTTAAATGGTGAAAAACAAAATTATTTTCTTGCCAAACCAATATTAAAAAATATATATAAAAAAAAAAAATTGAAATCTGCTAAGTAAATTTCAATTTATCATGTGAGAACATTCGAGAACGGATGAATAAACTCAGGAATATGCCAAAAGGGATAAATGTGAAACTTCAAAAAGAAGGAATTTATCAACTCACTACGAGTACTTATAGCCATTGGATATACAAATGTTTAAAATCCCAACACAAAAACGGGAAAAGTGCTTTAAAACCATACTACAAAACACTTCAAGCAAATGCCAAATTTTACAGAAAATTCCTGAGGATTAACGTTATTCATGAATCATTTCAAGATTTAAGGGGCCCAAACTACCATTTTTCTGCCAAAATTTGCAAATTTGAATATCAGTTTATTTGCTTGCTGCACTTTTGAATTGCGCCACGAACCTCTAACCAGGACAACATCATGTTCACACATGATAATAAATTAATAAACGCCATGTAGTAGATCACTGTCATTTCATTTTAGGCAGAGCAACTCTGTCGCACGCCATTACGAGAAAGGGCAATAATAATTGCAAATAATAAGCAATCGAAACGTTTATATAGGAATACCAAAGATAAATCATTCTGGATAAAAATTTAAACGCTTAAAACATGTACATATTTAATATGTTTACGCACATTCTGAAACCGCGGAGACGACATAAATATCCTCAATGTATGTTGGTGGTTAAGGTCAGCAAACGTCCGAATCGAATGTCCGGAACGAAACGAACGAACGAAAAAAATGCAAAAGTGAACGGTTCGATCGGTGCTGTACTGTAGAATGCGTCAGACTATCAAATGTCGTATTAATGATTTGGTTTGTCGCTCTACTGTCATCTTAAGCACACTTTAGGCTAAACAGACCGGGACATATTGTTTAACGTGAATTCCGAACAACAAACAAACATCCATGCCACCGCCAAGATTCGAGCCTGAAGCCTTCGGTAGCAACGGCCAGAACGCTAGCCTCTTGGCCATCAGGCCAGAATGTCGTATTAAAGAACACTTCTTGCATTTTTGCATTCTTTTTACTGCGATATTAGGTTTTCAAGATAGTGCATTCGGTTTTTGCCGTGCTACTTAAATGGTGAAAACCGAAGTTATTTTCTTGCCAAACCAATATCAAAGTAAATAAATCAATAAACGCCTTGTTATAGATCACTGTCATTTCATTTTAGGCAGAGCAACCTGCATTGCGAGAAAGGGACGGGTTCGGAACGCACTTCCCTTGGTGATCCTTGGACGATGCCCATAAGCTCCGCCCCTGTCCACCCCGTTCCATCCGGGACGGGAGATGGCTCCATCGTCCGATGCAGCCCATAGGTGCATTCCGCGCTCCGAAAAGAAAAGAATCGCTGAGGGACGGGGGTAGTAGGGGCGGAGGCGACGATCGCAAGCAGAAGAAGAGTTTTGCAGTAGCGTCCATCCCCCCATGCAAATGGTGTGGGAAAAATTCTCTCTCGCCTGACCCCTGAGCCGGAACGTTTAGTCACGAGAGCGGAGATCTGGCCGTGCCCCGGGCATTCCGGGATCACGGGCGGGTTCAACGGCAAATCGCTTGCTCCACCCCGTTCGCCCCCCTCCCTTTTCTTCCATCTCGTGGCCCACTGACCCTCTGGCTTCTCTCAGATGCTGGAGATTATCTCTTCTGTTTTGCTGCAAAGCAAAGGATCTCTCGGTTGCGTTTTTAACCCCCTCGCACCGAGTTGAGGAATATGCATTCCCTGGATGGTATTTCGTAATGGACCGCTTAGGAAAGTGGCTTGGCATTTCTTTTTTGGAGGGGGGTATATGTCGTCATCATGGAAGATGCTATTCAGTTGTGTTAGTATCAGAAAAATAAACAGAAGCGCAATTCCATTGCTTTGATTTTTTACTTCGTGAATCGGGCTTCACCAGAACAGAAAGCAAAAACTCGTCAAGGTCAGTCAGTCAAGTCAATCATGGAAAGGAAAGTGTCACGGCAGTTCTTTTTAATTCCCCTTGTCCAGATACACCGATACTGACTTTTCTTTCAATGCCAATAAAGACTCGACGAGGCTTTTTAAACGCTTTCAGTTTTAAATGTCAAATGCAGAATTAAGTGAACACACAGAATTAAACAAAACGAAAACGGCATCAACAAAGTTAATACTGAGCATTTTAAATTTCGATACTGTTGAATAATGACGTAAATTGAGAAAAACCTAATGAATGACATAAACAGAGATAGGGAGACATCATTCATCGATTCAAAGTTTGTATCAAATTTATGCAGATACGCAAATGCATTCTTGACGAATGTGGAGATTTGCAAAATGCTCGTTTCTCCAGCAGTTTTGTTAGTCTGGTGGTGGCATAGATGTTTGCGAATGGTTCGGAATACACATTAATCTATAGGTCCCAGTCTGTTTAGCCCTCGTGTTTACAAAAGGACCATAGAGCGACAAACCAAACCAAATCAAATCTGCTCTTTTTGCATAAGAAGTTGCATGCAGCATTATTTTAAGAGCATTTCGGGAGATGCCAAATACGTTCTAAAGGGATGATCTGCTGATTCTCTCTTCGTATAAAAGAGCAAATATGAGACAATTTTATGCAATATTTCAGTAATACCTCAGCCGCTTACCACTCACCTACCATGGAACATCATGTAACATGTTTTATTGTGTATTTTATTTGTGACTGCGAACGAAATCAAACATTTCAGTTCCCTTCCTATGTTTATTTTTCCCTTCCTGGTGCAATCGGAAAGTCCTCTCTAGGATATATAGGGTTTTTGATTTATGGTTTTCTGCAAATAGGAGGGCGGCCACACAAACATTTTTCTTGCAAAATGAATCAGAAATTGTAATATATTTATAGTTATTCTTTACAAGCCTGGACTGAATTATTAATAGGGAGTGAGGTTCACAAGTGTTAAAATGCGAGATTAACAATATGATATATATATATTTGCAAACACTGCAGTATTCAAATTTCTAGAAACCTCTTAGTTCATTAAAGTCTATTTTGTATTACCTTAAATTGACTCTTTAATTTAAAAAGGGGGGGGACTAACCACAACAATTCCAGATGGATAACTGCAATTGGATCATCAGACGACTCATTTTAGAAATGCAGTATTTTTTTTTTGTTCTAATGCAGCTGCCAAACACTTAGAACACTTGTCTTGGATGCTTTAAGGCAAGCGCTGCTACGACATCACTCATTTAGCACTACCCAGGTGTGTGTGTACTTGAAGATAAGCTACGGACGCGGAGTAACAATGCCCCCGCAATGCTCTACGATCCTGTTAGACAGGGGCCTACGGTTTAAAGTGGATTTCGAACCACTACAAACATCCATGGCACCGCCGGGACTCGAACCCGAAACCTGTGGTACCGAGCGCCAGCCACTTGGCCAATCAGGCCCCAGAAATGCAACATAAATTACCACATAATAATTGCACTGCCATTTAGAACATGGTGAGGAACTCAGCATACATGAGTGAGATCCGACGCTTCAAGAAACATTAACTACCCGATGGCCAATTGGCTAGCTCTCAGGCCATTGGGCTCCAGGTTCGAATCCTGGCGTGGCATGGATGTTTGTGAGCGATTCGGAATTTATCTTAGATTGTAGATCCCTGTCTGTTTAGCCTTCGTGCGCACACAATGACTGTAGAGCGGCAAACCGAACCAATCAAGAAACATTGATTCTTTTACAGATATGGGGAACCGGCCGAGAATCCCGGAGTCGAATTTTTTATACCGATTCCCGATTCTTTTCAGTAATTTTATATACCATGTTCTTCATTAAAGGATTAAGAATAAAGAATTTGGGAAAAGAATTTTTTAAAAGAATTTGGAAATAAATTCAATGACTTTTACTGAACTCATGTAGCTATTACTGAATTTTTCATAACGAAGTATTTTTTTCTTTCAATTTAAAGATGCGGTGTCTGAATTCGCTTAAAAGAAATTCTTGTTTTCTAAATTTCCTTTCGAAAAGTACATATATCCTACAATACCAAAATGAACAGACTCCAAAGTCTTATACACTGACTACCAATAAGTATTTGGACACCTGTGATAGAAAAGAAAAACGAACATTATTCAAAATCAATAGTTGGTAGAGCCTCCACGAGAGGCAATTACAGCGTGAACCCTGCGGGGCATACTTTCCACAAGTCTTTGTATGACAGCTAGTGGTATTTTCTTCCATTTGGTTTGGAGAAGACATAGAAGTTTCCTTCACCGATTTTGGACGGGTAGTGCACCCCGAATTCGGCGATGCAACGCGTCCCAGAGGTTCTCGATAGGGTCGAGATCTGGGCAGGGCAGTCCATTCGATGAACTCCATTGGCACCATACCAAGCCTTGGTTAACGTTGAAACATGACAACTGGCATTGTCGTCCTGAAAGTAACAGGGGTCCAACCCGTACAACTGCCATAACGTAGGAAGCACATTGTCATCCAAAATAGTGCAGTAGGCATCGGCGTCGAGCTTACCATGAATGGGGACCAAGGGTCCCAGTCCATACCAGGAGAAACATCCCCAGACCATAATTCCTCCTCCGCCGACTGTTGGTACAATGCATTCTGGCAGGAGACGTTCTCAGGCAGACACCAGACTTAGACCCTGCCATCCGAACGGTAAAGGGTGAACCTTGATTCGTCACTCCAAAGAATCCGTTTCCACTGATCTACAGTCCAATTTCGATGTGCTTTGCACCACATTAACCGAGCAGCGCGGTTGGACTTTGTGATTAAAGGCTTATGGGCAGCCACACGACCATGAAAACCATGCAGATGTGCTTCCTTACGGATGGTATTCATTGAAACAATACTCCCGGATGCCTGTTGAAACTCCTCACGGATGAGGGCCATCGGTTGGGTGCGGTTCTTCCGAATTTCTCTGGTGAGCACTCGTCGGTCTCCATCTCCCAGTTTCATTGGTCTGCCGACTCGGGGCACGTTCCGACAATCACCGCTCACCTTCCACTTCTTAATCACATAGGCCACTGTCGATTTTGGGTACTTCAGATCGCTAGATATGTCCCTAAGGATCGGCCACATTTGTGATACCCGATAATTATACCTTTCTCGAAATCAGAGAGCTCCGAACTGAGCGGCATCTTGCATGCGACTAATGGCGATGCTGTTTCCTACACGATATATACCGGCGGAGTCCGTGACGTACCTCAGGACCGCAGATGTCGTCATTTGCATAGGTGTCCAAATACTTATTGGTAGTCAGTGTAGTACAGCTTAAGATAAGCAGAAGAAAAGTATACATTTTAATCACAAAGACGCTCTATTTGTAAGATATTAAACCTAATTTTGTTCTTGATAATAGAATAGCTATTATAAGACTTTCTTTCTTGGTGGATTCAAGATAGCTTTGTGTAAGTCTCAGTGCTGAGAAATGTCTCTCGACACTTGCTGGGTTTTACTGGTAAAACAATAACTATCTTTGTATTCTGGTTGTAGTATTAAAGAATACAACTGAATAGCCTCTTTAGCATTTCATTTTGATATAAATTCCAAGAATTATGGAAATACAGAAATTATTTTTGTAAAAGGTTTAATTTGTCACTCTACGGTCATTTTGTACACTCATTAGGCTAAATAGACCGGGACCTACAGGTTAACGTGGATTCCGAACCTTTCGCAAACGTCCATGCCACTGCCAGGATTCGAACCTGAAGCCTGTGGTACCAATGGCCAGAGCGCTAGCCAATTGACCATCCGACCGCTATTTTTATAAAAGAGTTCAAATTTTGATTTTTGAAAGATTTTGATTTTCAAACAGACACCGGAGTCCTTGCTTCCGACTCCCTTCTCTCTACCTGACGGCCTGATGGCCAAATGGCTAGTGCTCTGGCCTTTGGTAACACAGGCTTCAGGTTCGAATCCTGACAGTGGCATGGATGTTTGCGAATGGTTCGAATCTACTTTAAACTGCATGTCCCGGTCTGTTTAGCTCAAGGTGTGCACAAGATGACCGTAGAGAGACATACAAAACCAATCTCTTCAAGTGTGGCTCCTATTACATTTATTGCTACTGATGGTTCGTCTGCCAGGCATTTTTCGTATTCGCACTTAGACACTTTTATTAGTCATTTAACACTTCAAATTTTGTAAAACTTTATTTTTAACAAGGAGTTCATACAGTGTGTCGCGCCACTTGCAAGGCATACGCTAAACATAATTATGTGCGATTTTATGAAAAATACAGAAGAAAAAGATATTTGCTGAAGAAAATGTCTCAATATTTAAGTCAAAGCGATCGTACATTTTGAAAAACAAGCGCAAGAAGTGAGGAACAAATCTTGCCTTGATTGTCCATGAAATACTCACCTCAGCTGCAATGCATTTCTTACGATGGAAAGGCCCAGATCCGAACCGATTTAATTTTTTATTTAATTGATGATTTATTTAACTGATATTCTAGAAATCAAGAAAGATGAAAGCATTGTGATTCTACATTCCATTGTTATTTTCAAAGACTGTCAATTTTGTTTGAGATTATTCTCCACGAGAACAGCAAATAGGCTGTCAATTTAAAGTTACTCCAAATAGAATTTGCTGAACTCTTATTATACAGTTTGGAAAGAACACTTCCAGGAAGAAAGATCTTATCTTTCTCGTCTGGCCGAGTGAAAGCATTTTCTGGCGTATAAATTTATCGTGCTTACCCACAGTACTTTGTTAAATTATTGGGTTGTTCAATATAAAATGAACTTTTTGAGCACACAATTTTTAAAAGGTCACGCACACTAATTACTTGAGCCCATTTAATCAATATAGTATTATTGCATTATTATTATATTAATCAACTTCATCTACATCAATGCATTTCTTCCATCAATAACAAAGTATTTTGATGCCAAAGGTCTACTCTCAATAAAAGGTTTCAAAGAGCACCTTTTATTTAAAGTCAATAAATTAAGTAAAGGGGTTTTGACAATTTTGAAATTGGCAAAGTCTTTATTTTTTAAAAATGATAACAAATGTTGAATGAAGAGGGTGCTCAGTAGGACACAAGTTTGATGAAGAAGGCGGTTGAGGCAGAACCTCAAATTTCAACTCGTTTAGTGCGCCTTGTGAAATGTGAACTTGCGTTATCATAGAGAATTGATTTGGTTCGACGCTCTATGGTCATCGTGTGCACACTTTAGGCTAATTATACCGGGAATACAGCTTAACGTGGATTCCGAACCATTCACAAACATCCATGCCACCGCCAGGATTCGAATCCGAACCTGAGGCCTGTAGTACCAAAGGCCAGAGCGCTAGCCAATTGCTCTCAGGCCGCTTATCATGGAGGAGAATAACTCCTTTTTATTTCATCAACGCTGAATTCTCCAGTTTCTGATGCAAACTGTCAATTTGTTGTCGGTAATAATGTGCATTAATTGTTTGACCTATTCCAAGGAAGCTGTATCGGATAACTTCCTTTTGATTTCACCCAATCGTCATCAATGTCTTCTTTGGATGTAAGTTTAGTTGGGGTGCATGTTTAGGTGTTTCAGTGTTTACAATTTTCATGCAGTATCCACTTTTCATCACGAGTCATGATAGGTCCCAAAAGGAAAAAAAATCCTTGCCGAATAGTTAATGAGGTATAAATCTGCAAGCGTTGCGATTTCTGTCTATTCGAGGCGATTTTATTAGTAGATTGTTGCGATCTGTTGTGATTTTTTAAACCCGAGTGGAAAACCTGAGGGCAGAGTGGCTAACGCTCTGGCGCTCGGTGCCATAGGTTTTGGTTCGAATCCCGGCGGTGCCATGGATGTTTGTAGTAGTTCGGAATCCACTTTAAATCGTAGATCCTGGTCTGTTATGACTGTAAGAGCGTCACGGAGCCCAGAGCGTTACCCTGACTTCTTCTCACCCACATTATTCCCAAACTATATAATTCAGCTCTAGACACAGTGATGTGGTGTAGTAACAGTTACTGTAGGGTTAGATTCAACTTTTGTAGTCAGAATGCAATTCCTAAGGATGCTTTCAGGTTTCTAACGGGATTTTTATCATATATACGGGTTGATCATATATCACGGGATTTCTGTTCTCTTATTTAAACTTCTCAAACCCCCGTCTCACTGTGGAAACATTTGCTGTGTTTTTCCCAAATGCGTCGCTAAAATTTTTGTTGCTTGGGTAACAGAATGTTCAAGTTTATACTTCTACAGAAGAATGATAAGAATAGAGGAATTCCGAATTTCAATTTGTTTAAGAGTTTCTTAAAAATATCGAAATCTGTATGCGATTAAAATGTAAAGTTTGACAAAGCGCAGAATAAGCAATAAAATTCTCTGTAATGCAACGTTAATTGAAAACGTAATACAACGTTCAACCTGAAATGTTCATTTCATAATGGAGCAACCAAATACGGTGGTTTCAGTAAACAATTAGCCTTCGCAGTGCGGGATGATGCTGGGCAGCAGACAACGAAAGCGAGTTCCGGATCGGGGTGCATCGATCTCGATGGGTGCAAACGAGCCGAGTCATTTAGTTCGCTATTAGAGCATAGCTAGCTCCAAACAAGGAACTGGCTCCAAACATCTTCAATTAGCGAGCTTTCTCCCGCTCTTTCGGCTTCGACGCATTCCAAATGGTCATCTCATTTCTGCAAATGGCGTTCTTCTCACAGCATTCCAGCACGATGAAACAGATGGCATTCTTTAGAATATCAAACTTTTATTGCGTGTACTTTACTTTTTTCTTTTAAATTAGGATGATGTAAATATATCAGGCGCGCAAAAAATACCCGACTCCTGACTTTTTACCGTATGTTGATGAGGCTACAATCTTTACCAATGGATTTAGAACAATGTGGGAAATAAATTCATTAACTTTTATTGAACTCATAAGTACATCTGTAAAAACAGTTTTTGCATTAACAAAATATTGTTTTTTTTTTTTTTTTTTTTTTTTTGCAAACTTTTTTTTTTTTTACCTTTAAAATTTAAACCCTTTTAATAATCATTCGAACCTAAAAAGAATCCACAAATCCAATTCCCCTACATAATTGGCCAACTGGATAATACTGGTAGCCAATTGGCTACTGCTCTGGCCTTTGGTACCAGAGGATTAGATCCTGGTGATGGATGATTCGAGTTTAATTATCATAAAGTGTGCAAAAAATGACCGTAGAGCGACAAGCCGAACCAAACGTCTAAATAATCAATAAACACAAAATCACATTTAATAATATACCTTAAAATCTGCAGCAACTCATACCATAAAATAAACCTACAGATTCAAATACCTTATACAAGAAGAAGGAAACACATATACACTTAGTCACAAAAGTAAGTATGCAACTCATAGCTTAAGTGAAAAAGCTCTAGTTCTCAAATAAATATAAGAAAAATATTATTTTGGAGAGTGTTGTTTATAGCTTCTGATTCAAGTCATAAAGTAATGAAAAATAAACCAAATCATTATATTTTAAAAACTTTAAAAGTAATTTTGTTAACTACCAGTAGAAATTTAAATCCCAAAAGTACATATGCACTCTGAATTTTTGACTTTTAAATAGGCTGAATGAAACTTCGAGTGATTTTTCGTATTTCAGTGATAAGTTTAGAAGTTCTGCTACAAAGCTTGTAAGTTTGAGCTTTAAGTACATCAACAATTCGCCAATGGCTCCACGTGGAGAAGAATAATCAAAAGATCTAAAGGAGGCAATAATAAAGCTCTATAAGGAAAGCAAGTCCCAAAGACAAATTGCTAAAATCCTAGGCAAAAGTCCTGCAACAGTGCACAAAATCATAGAAAAGTTCCAGGAGGAAAATACTCTAAACAAGTCAAGAACAGGACGACCGCCCATTTTGACGGCAAAAATGCATCACAGTAGTGTGCAATAGTTTTCAAAAAAAGTTGACTTCTTAACAACATTTTCATTTCATTAAAACGTACCACACAATCAGCAGAACATTTAGCATTTAATGAAGCAAATGTTTTATTATTTTTTATTCCATAATGGTGCTGCTATTGCATGTACAATTACATCTTTATTTGGTTTTTGCCAAGTACCCAGCATAACATGATTAGCGAAACGAAATTAGCAAGTATTGCAAACCAAAGCACTTGCTGGAACAACTCGCTTATTATTATTACCAGGGGAAGAAAAACGTTGTGCGGCGACGAACCGATTGACGGAGGGCATTGTCTCCGGCCAGATCCGGAAAAGGTTCCGTCCGTCGATCGCCGTCGATGACGCACTCGACGAACAAACCCTAATTACGGACATTAAGCGCCAACCACAGCTATCAATCGAATGCCCCTGAACGATGCGTTCAGGATTCATTGAATGATTCCCCCAACGTAATTCTTAAAGAACGCCTTCCGTTAGCCAGCACCGGCCATTATTTCCGATGAATTGCAGTTTCTTTCAACTGTTTTCTTTTTTTCCATGTTTTCATTTTGCTCCACGCTGTTTAACTAAACGTTAATTGAGTTTCGAGGCAGGTTTTGTTCTGTGAATCTTGAAGTTGTTCTGAAATGGATAAATTTTTATAGAAGAATTTGATTTGAATTTTATGAAAAAAAAAAAAAAAAAATCGACCAAGTATAGACCCCATATTTTTAAATAATGTTTTATGGACTTTTTTTCATTCTATTATTACTCAGTTAAATATTATAAAACATTTACAAACATATATCATATATATCATATATGGATATGACAAACATATATGGATAGGATGATAAAATATATATTATAATGATAAATATATACGATAATATATGATATATGGTAAATGTATATGGATATGACAAAAATATTCAAAGTACATATATGGATATTTTTTGTTAAAATTTTGCTAATAGTATTTACTATTTATTTTGCATAAACATGTAAGGGAAAAAAAAAAAAAGGATTGCTTTTAACAAAAATGCCAATCACTCATATCTAAATGAAAATATTAAAATGTTTTTTAAGTTCAACATATAACATTCAACGTTCCTTCAATCCATAGAGTTGAAAATTCATTCGATTCTGAAAATCATTATCTTTATAAGAGTAACGATGTTGTTGTTTCTTATCCCATTTGGTTGGCATCTAGACCAAGCCGACGAACCCGTATGGACTCATGGGTGACGGGGAAGGGGGCAGCTTCTGTTAGAATGGAGCACCGTAGGTAGAAGTCTGAGCTGACTTGTTAACAGGGAAGAGTTGTCAGCCCTATAATCATATTAGACCGGAACCTATAACTTAAAGTGGATTCCGAGCCACTGCAAACATACGTGGCACCACATTGACTCGAACCCGAAACCTGTGGCAGCGAGTGCCAGTCACTCGGTCATTCCGGCCCATAAGAGTTATCATTACTACCATATGCTGGTGTAGAAACAATACAGTTTTTCTGAGATTCAATAAGAAATTTTGAATGAATGCATTCAGAATAGCTCGAGATGAGACAGCTATCTCTCGACTGCTCATAACTTTAGAAACACATTTAAAACTATTTACGAAACTTAAAGATTAATCCTTAAAATAAAATAACAAAAAAAAAAAAAAAAAAAAAATCGATTTCGTGATTTCAACTGGATCGATTTCTTTTTAACACCTAGTGATTTTTATTTTAAAGTTCAAACTAATCACCTCGTGTTCCACAAAGTATTTCAACGAGGCTTGCAAAATGTATCTTTAAAACAAAGATTTACAGAAAATTAACTCCATTGAATTATTACATAAAAGGAAGTTTTTTATTATTTCCTATGGCAAGGCAATATAAAAAAAGGGTAAAATACAGAATAACAAAGAAAGATTCCGAGAAAAGAGTTCCCAAACGATGGAGATGAGCTCGGTTCATTAGATCTGTCAAACCACCAAGAAGCCAGTTTGGTGGATCGAAAGTCCCAATGCGATGTAGATGTTTATTAGATCAGTTCCTTTTTGATTGAGACAAGTCACCAGTAGTTTATTGCAATACACGCAGGCCAACCGAATGATCATGGGCAAAACTGTAGATCACCTAGCAGTACAGAACGTTGCCCAGGGTACAAGGTGTGCATTGCATCCCATAAAAGGAAGTATTAAAAAAAATGAACGCAGGTCAGAATATTACTTAAAATAAATGCAAATATCATAAAGGGGATCCGATGCACTTGACAAGACCAGAAGAAACTGGAGCCCATGGAATGGATAGGATGCTCTTAAATTGGTTTGAAATGACACTCACCTTGCCCATAACTACGAAGCCTGCAGAACTCAAGCTTGAACTGACGAAGACAATGTTCAAAGTTCTGATGGCCAATGAGCAGCTGTGTTGAGAAATGTTTCTAATGAATCCTGTGCAAAATAGTTGAGGAAAATCTCTTGATCCAAAAACCTTTAGACTATCAGAGATACTGAGATTAAACAGGGATTATGTCAATGTTTTGATTACGTTGGTCTCGGAACCTAATGGCTGAGTCAGCAAATTATTAGTTTAAAAATTCTGTTGTCATTCTCATAGTGTGTCCATAGGTAAAAATACTTTGGCCTGCCACGAATGTGAATTGCGATGCTCAATGATACGAGAAGTAAAAGCTACAAGCATGACTCAGAAAGAAAAGAAACAAAATGCGGCGGCAATTCGTAGTAGGAAACTGCTAAACAATTTTCAATGCATCTGAATGATCTAAATTGCTTTAATTCCGTCCCATAAAAAAGGATCCTTTGCAAAAGCAGTGAGAAAAATTTGCAATATAACTTGATTTCTCGAATAGGTTATTGCAAGCAATTGGGACCCTAAAAGCCATGTGATTTGAAGTAGAAACAAAAAAATATATCTGCATGTTATACAGATCATTATACTTTTCGATACAAAGAATTTATCATGCAAAAAAGAAATAAGAAAAATTATGTGTATCTGTTAAAACCTAATTACATAAACTGCTTATTGGAATGCTTTAACTGTGACTCGTTCAGTTAAAATTAGCAAATAATTCCTTCCTTCATGGCACAAAGAAAGCCGATTGGCTGCTGTGATGCCGTCACACCCATCGGAACACATGAGTCTGCAGTATCTGAATGAGGAAGTGATTGTGGGTGTGTCCATAGACGGAGTTGAGGATGAATTTTCTGGGCTTTATTTCTTCCACATAAACATGCTTTTTGTTTCATCAAGCCTGTTATCTCGTATTCGTCTCACAAATGTTTCACTTATATGTCGAAAATAAAAACTGTAAAGTAATCATTAAAAATCATCATCAGTAAAGTCAATCATTCAATAGTATTCCAATGCGATTAACCCATGATTATTAGATTGCATAAAAATACTGAAAATAAAAACTGTTATGTATAAAAACTACTCTGCAGGATTATTTGCTAGCCCCTACATACTGCTACTAACAACTACAACTGCTACTCAACACCGCGGTTTTGTTTATTTGGTTTGTCTCTCTACGGTCATCTTGCGCACACTTTAGGCTAAATAGACCGGGACCTAAAGTTTAAAGTGGATTCCGAACCATTCACAAACATCCATACCACCGTCAGGATTCGAACCAACGGCCAGAGCGCTAGCCGCAACACAGTGGAGACATGAGTTAGTTTGTTTCTTCTACAAGAAGTGTGAAGCAATGAGATACGACAACACATTGTTGCTCTCATTTCGAGCATTGAAAATGGTAAAAGGGGGTGACAGTGTTTGGAAAAAATTATATTAAAATCATTTCATACAGTATCTGTATTTTTTTAACTATATAAGAAAAAAAGACGCAGACGTTATTAATTTTGCAATTATTTTTCCCTAACGTATGTAAAACAAAAAGAATAAAGGATTTTAATGTGTCCCACATACCCATTTCTCTTATACGTTGCCGAAAGATTAGTGAAAAGACTTGCGCAATGTGAAATAAATTGCCCAGTAAAATGTTCCCTTTTTTTTATTAGCACATCCATACTTCAAATCGAAAAAAGGTTACGTAATCATACGTACAGTTTTCCCAACAAAGAATTGCATGTAAAATATGACTTCCGTGAAACGTATATCATGCTATTATGTAATTCATCAACCAAAAATTGACACTCAGAATGTTTCCTGGCAGAATTGGTTGAGCTGCAGGCAGATGAACTCTCCTCGCATGAGCCATTTTTCGAACCAATTCGCCCATTTTAACACATCGAATCATTCAATGACCCTGATTTTTAGATTGTTTTTGTTGTCCGGTTTTAATTATTCTCATTAAAATTAAAATTAAAGCAGTTTTATGTTTCATAACTATTTCGACTGCTTTTCATTTACGCTTTCTTGTTTTTAAATCAAAGCTCTTTGACTTGAAGTCGTTCAACATTTTAATACTCGCAGATTCAGCCTTACCCAGAAGGCTACACGTTATGCATGGTAATTTGGAACTGATGGCCGAGTGGGTTAGCCAGCGCTCGGTACCACAGGTTTCGGGTTCCAGTGTTACCACGAGTCATGTTGTTCATTTTGTTCATTCCACGAATCCCGGCGGTGTCATGAATGTTTGTAGTGGTTTTGGAATCCACTTTAAACCGTAGGTCCTGGTCTCATAAGGTCATAGAGGCGTCACACAGCCAATCAGACTTCTCACTCACATCATTCCGAAAGTGTAAAGGGGCAACTCAGCTCTAGGCACAGTGATATGGTGTGGTGTGCTGTAGTAGTAGTGGAATGAACAGCCTCAAGAGTGACGAGAAGCTGAGTTTCATCTATTTGAGCTCAACAAAAAAAGACTTATCAGCTTACGAATTCATCAAACCCTTCTCTAGTAAGGGGACAGAAAATTTGACGAGCCAACGTGCCATTCAACAGGACTTCCTATGTAAGAACGTATTCTATGCGCAATGCTTTCATCAAAGATGAAGCAAACTGTTTTAATAATCTGTACAATTGCTTCAGATTTCTAAAAACAGAATTACCATTATTCCGTTCATTCTGATCCATTTTCAAAAATTTATAATTTTTTTTCATTCACCAGTAACCACCGTTTCATTTTTAAAAATAAAAATGTGATTACGGTCATTATATTCTACACACAATGCTTTCCTCTAAGATGAACTCATTTTTTAATAATCTGTACAGTTAGCCTTAGATTTAAAACACTATCACCGTTAATCAGTTCATTATGATCCATTTCCGAGAATTTATGATTCATACCCAATTTTTCATACACTTGGATATGAGACATTTAGTCCATTTTTTAATAAAAATAAGGTTACCATCAAACAATTCAATATGAGACACGATTTCTGTGCAGAAGGTCAAATGTCAGCAGCGTTCCAGGAAGTCAGCCACTGAGCGGGTAAAAGTGGTCGCTGATCAATACTTCAGGAAATAACAGATACTGTAAAGGGATGGAGGGAAGGTAGAAAAAACAAAAGCAAGTTGTAAAACAATCGCTATTTGCATTCTGCAAGTGCCTTGACCACATTCCGCGTCGCCGGCGGCCATGACCAACAACAACGAAGTGGAACAAACAGAGCAGCACAAGTAATTGATTTCTCAGGGGAAACAAAAGCGACCTCAGCTCCCTCCCTCCCCCCACTTAATGATTTAATCACAGTGATCGAGCCGACCCGCTAATCGGACGGCAACGGAATTTAATTAAACAACCAGATTTGCTGTCACGATGCCAGACGCTGACCATTTCGAAAATGGCATGCAAATTCATTTAGCATTCCACTTTTTTTTTATTCACTCTCCACCCATAACTAATCTATATCCATTAAAAATCGATGGTTTGTCAGGAATATGGATTTCACTTTTCTAAACTTTTCATGCATCGTCAATGGAGGGTTAACAACGACCCTTACTGTATCAGAAAATTAAACAGAGATGCGGTATATAAATAAAGGGAATGTTCCTATATGTGTGACCTTATAAAATTAAACACTATTTGATCTATTTCGCTGAAAATGTAACAGTTTCACGGAGATATTTACAGAGACGTTTTAAAGAAATCAATGGGTAGCGCTGTTTTTTTTTTTTTTTTTTTTTTTTTTTTTTTTTTTTTTTACAATATTCATTGAATACTTTCACACTTCGATTGCTGTTCAAAAATCATTTTGTTCCGAGACACTGAATGCCATAAAAGTGAAAGAACAAAACGTTGCGCAATGGATCTCCGTGGAACAAAATATATTCAACAAGGAAAAAATACCAAAGTTAAACCAGCAGTGAAAAAAAGGAAATTAATCAATTCATGGATTGATCAATCTATGAATTAATTAATGAAAATGAAGTAATCAATGAAAATGAATTAATCAAGGAAAATGAATTAATTAATGCTAATTGAATAAATAAATTGTTATCAAACTTCAACTGTATTCTTTTAATTCATTTATATACTCAAGTTTAGCAATAGCGGATCATTTCCTGGTCCACTAGTTTTATTTGATGGACAAAATGCAGGTATATTTCATAACTCGTTGGCGTTACAGTAAGAAGACAAAAACGACTCATCTGACAACAATCTCTTAATCCGTTGGTGTGCATTTGTTCTTATAGGCTATTAACATATATTTAAGCACCTCAATTAACTTATCCATTACAATAATCTTGATTCCTTTTACCATTTCAAAAAGAATATTCTTGATTTTATTGCATGACTGTTTACTTAAAAAATTTTACATCAAATTGTGACGAAAGAAAGAAGGAAAAAAAAAAAAAAAAAAAGAGTGCAAATCCAAATAAATTATTTATTAGTTATGTTTCTTTTAATTAATGAAATAAATAACAAATTAGAATACTTTAGCTCACTTGCAAATTTCTTTAATCTCTTTGTCAAGTGAGTGGCCTGATGGCTAATTAGTTAGCGCTCTGGCCTTTGCTACAGCAGGCTTCTGATTCAAATCCTGGTGGTGTCATGGTTATTTGTGAGTGGTTTGGAATCCGCGCTAAATTGCAGGTCCCAATCTAATTAGCCTGAAGTGCGCACAAAATAACCGTAGGGCGACAAACCAAAACAAAGAGGACAAACCAGACAAACTAAAACGAGTCACTAGAGTGATAAACCAAACCAAACCTACATAAGATGATATCTACAAATGCTGTATATTTTTTTTTTATAGAAAATTGATCGATCTCGTTTCATAAAGCCCTGGAGCCAATCATCGTCTTGCTAACGGTTCTGAAATCTAGTCATAAGTCCGTTGGCCTTTATGAATGTTGAATGTTCTATCTTACCACAGAATAAACCCATTTGCGGTCTTGCAGTTCCTTTAAAAGACCATCCTCTACCTCTTTAAGCAATTTGGTAGACCGGGATTACCGATTCTGCTTCTAGTGCACTTCCTTCCTTTAATTCTATGACATATTACCGATACTGGAATACCATAAGACTCTTCATCTTCTCTTTATCGTTTATTCCTACTTATTTATCTATGATAGTTGTTTACAAGTCATTTAGAAATTGCATTGTAAACGGAGTCTCGTTCTTGTCCAATGGCTCTCAACCTACACGGATCATTGGCCTCATTCGTAAATCCTAAGAAATAGTCTTACAATTGGATCATTCAAATTGTAAGACAATTGTAGATCAGCTGTCGCCTTGCAGATGAGCTGTAGTCTTCTAGTTGAGCTTTTGCTTTTGAGATGTGCTGTTGCCTTCCAGATGAACTGTTACCATCAACCCTGTACATCTTTGTAAATATTGTTTGTAAAAAAATGAAGATTCCGTAAATGTTTGAATGGATTGATCAATACTTTCTCGGACCACCAGAAAGCTGCGGCTAACAAGAAAAATAGAACTACCGAACGAAAGAAACAAGATAGTCGTAGTGACAATATGTCACCAAGTCGTGCAACCCTCAAATTTTTTTTTTTGCATACGTTACTTTTTCTGTACAAACTAAAACAAATCAGTTCGGAATGATTTGATGCGTGTCACTCAAAACTTGCACATTCAAGTATAAACGTGGCTATAAAGTTATTCCGTATTCGGTATATCAATTCAATTTCATCAGCTTGGGAGGTGCCTGCAAGTTTGCAAACTTGCAGTATGACGATGCAGATAATGGAATCTGTAGTGGTACTCACTTGCATGTATATATCTATATCTCAAAGGAAGAAATGAAACGACCGTTCAATAGAGCGTCCTACATATGTACTCCTGCTTGCCCTGTTTCCTTCATACGCTGGTACAAATAACGTGCATTGATTTCGGAATTTTTAGTGTATGCAAGCAGTAATTTATCCTATCCTAATAAGGTAATGCCATTTCATATTAAGTAATTAATGTTCTAGGCACTCTATAGTTTTATGGTGGAAAATTTCGTTCCATCTCACTTCCTTTTCAAATTTTCAGAAACTATTTATTATTTGGGCACCAGCTATCAGTTGCATTATATCGGCAGCAGTCGCTTTATACTGTGTAATTCCGCACTGTAACTTCCATTGCTGCACACACACACACACACACACACACACACACACACACACACACATATATATATATATATATATATATTTAAAATAAAAGGAACATCCCTTGGTATCTTGACTGTAAGTAGGAGATGCTTACATACGCTGTCACAATAGTCTTCGAATATATGTTTTTGAGAAACTCTAATGATAATGCTCGTTACAATGGAATTCAAATATGTGTCATGAAGTACGCTTATCATGAGCTATCATCGCTGCTCATCTTGAGAAATTTTCGTGAATAGATACAATTTTTAGGTTAAAGTCTTTTCTCCCTTGCATATCAGTGGTCCTCCGTGGACATTGGAGGGTAGAGCCTAAAGAAGAAATTGCACATTCGAAACACCAAAAACGTAGACGATGGGTGAAAAATGAACAACGAAAAATTGATTTTTATACTTAGTCATTCAAAGTGACTTCCCTTTTAATAAAATGAGATCTGTAAATTTTCTTTAATAAATATTTACTTTTGAAGCTTCTTCTCAGAAAACAACAAATGCTATTTTACTTATAACTCTGAGCCTTTTGTGTGGAATATAACAAAATATTACAAAAAGTTCATAAAAAAGAATATTTTATTTTTCATTCCTTTTGGAAAGAAGATATGAGAAAGAACATTTATATGTAGAATATAAATACCAAATATTTAGAAAAATATAGTTTTCATTTATTTACAGCTAAAAAAAAATCAATCCTTTCTCTAGAAAATCGTAGCATGATAGAAGACTTTTTCTTCCTTCGTGCCAGCAGCATAGAATAGTAATGACAAACAATAAATATTGTTGCCAAAAATTGCCCAGCTATCATGGCATATGTTAAATTACAAAGTAAAAGTCACGTGAGGTGTATGATCAGGAGGGGAACATGATCACGTGAGAAACATGTTTGCCTCAAACTTGCAACCTCGATGTATGCTCTATCATATTACTACAGTGAGTTTATCGTAAACTGCCAGTTTTCCTTTAAGTACAGCGTAGAATTTAGAAATCGACAGAACTCATGAACTTGTTTGATTTGCTTTGTTGCTCTACGGTCATTTTATGCTAAATGCCAATGTCATTTTTAACGTTTAATTATTACTATTTAATGTAGATTCTGAACCTCTAACAACCATCCATGCCACTATCAGGATTTAAACCTGTGGTGCCAATGGACAGAGCGCTAGCCAATTGGCCATCAGGCAGCTCATCAATTTGTGCATAATTCTTAACGATTTTTGAAGGAATCGCGGAAGGAGAATCGAAATAGAGGATCCAAATCGCGCTACGTGATATCAGATACTTTTAAACTAATAAGATAGATTCATCTGCGGTTTTCTTCACGCAGAGAGTACTTTGTTCCACCTTGTTTAACTATCATTGGATTGCATTAATTTTTTTTTTAAATCAATTCTAGAATATTTAATTCTATGAATGTTCAGTCATGAATGCCATGAATTCCATAAATGCCTTTCAAAATTCTTCCTCAGTCGCACAAATATCAGCAATGTTTGCAGTATTAACCCATAATAAATTTGGATGCATTGAAACAGGGTCGGCCAAAGAGGGCCAAAGAAAGCAGCTTTAAAAGGTTGAGATTGGCAGGTTCCATGTAGAGTGTGAAATGGCCATTATGAAGACATTGAAATGGTTACGGACCCTGGTAAACTTCATGGTGGCAAGTTGACTGTAGCACTTCAGGAAGCTGAGCAGCAAATTCACAGTCACAAAACTTTATTTGAAATTTTATACCAAACAGAATCTCCAGCAAAATGTATCTTTTAATAATTATATACATATAGGCAAACTACGGATAAGGTGGAATGGTTAACATTCGATTTAACGACGGAAGAATCGGTTTCTTGCTAATCAGACAAAAGCGGCGCAAAGCTGCTTTGAAAGAAGGAAGTATATACTTATTGAATTCTTTTGACCTAATTTTCCTTTTAAGATCGTGTCCTGTAAAATTTGAATTATCAAAAATTAAAATTATTTTTATTGCAATTAAAACATTTAAATAAGAGATTTTAATAAAATATTTATAATGACTCCTCTCATTTTGAACTCATCCGACTTGATTACTTACCAATTCTGTACTTGTCAACTGTAGTCAGAGCATAGAATGTTTGTTTCCTTTATTTCAGCTAGCTATTCAAAGCACATTTCCAAACCCAAGAAGGAATGACTTTGTCATTTACAAATATGTACCAAGAAAAATGTTTTGTATGCAAAGCGCGCATTTTAAATTGAATATTTCAAGAAATCACTTGAAGGAAAGGAAATCGATTCTGTTGTATTCTAACATGAGGGTCATAATTCGTTTCATCTCGAAACGCACGTGAGAGCTATCTCCTTCTCTTCGTTTCATCTCTCCAGGCTCGACGACGAAGCAGAACGAGAATTATTGTTCCCGAATCGTGGAAAGGAAAGCTGGAAATTCCATAATTCTGCTTGGAAGAAGGAAGAGTCGGTTTTTGGTAGATTAAGACTTCATTTGAAGTGGTGCATGCAAGCACAAGAACAATGATTCTTACATTTTTAAAAAGAGGAACTCCAATGTGTAATTCATGATAGCTCACCGAATGCCTTCTGCAACATTCGATACGTTTCCGCAAACAAAACTGAATGCAAGTTCTTTGCTCACTTCAGTCAGACACTTCAAAAATTGTCTAGCGTCTCACAAAGCCGAGCGTAAATCGTTTTAAAAAAAAATTGTTTCCGCGTCTCACAAAGCCAAGCGTCACTCCAGCACTCATGACTATTTTGACGTCAAATTTCCACGTCAAAAGGACAATGCCAGCAACCTCAAAAAGAAAAAACGAAGTTCCATAAGCCAGGGAATTTTAAACTGAAAATCAGTCTTATTTTTGGACACATCATAGTAAAGTGGATTCGAACCACTACAAACATTTATGGCACCGCCGGAACTCGAACCCTACACCTGAGGCACCTAGCGCTAGACACTCGGTCATTCAGGCCTCAACATCTTCTAACTTACAACAACTAATAAACAAGCAGTTACTGTTAAATAATGAAAAGCAACACTCTGTCATCTCTTGGTCGATTACGATCTGAAGCGTGGCCCAACTTCAGCGAATGCATTTTGTGTCACGCTTTGCTTCAGATAAAGACAGCGCATAATTAGAAAGCAATAAAAGAAAAACAGTTTTGCTTATTGTACAGTTGATATATTTTTTTTTTTTTTTTTTTTGCCTTTATACGGCTCAAAATAATTAATAAGTAATAAAAGTTTGTTATAAAGTAATGACAGGTCATGTTTTCAAATCAAGTTTTCTTCGTTTGATATTATTATTGTAACCGTTGTTTATTTTATTATTATTAATACTGCCTAATAATTGCATTGTATTATTGTGTTATTAATTGCATCACTAATTGTATTGTATTATTATATTATTATTATTTGTATCTCTAATTGCATTGTATTATTAATTGTAAAACTTCTTATTTCCTGTGTTCGTAAGAAATAATGTACTGGGAAAAAAAAAAAGTGAATAAAAATTTCTTTTGAATTGTAACTAAGTTAAGGACAAAATCAATACCAAAAAACGGTGTAGATTTTTGCAGATACTTTTACTTAAACTTAATTAGAGCATTTCCACCTCTGAACGACTTTCACATTTTTGAAGATATTCGAAATCCATGAAATACATAGCACAAAAAGGATTGAAATTCACTTTTCTTTGATCTGAGCTCCATCAAAAATGAACGATTTGCGATTTGCGTTATAAACAGAATAATATTCCTTGAAGACAAAGATAATATTTCTTCATTATTTAATAATATTAACAAATGTTAATATTATTTTAAAAAAGTGATTAAAAATACAAACTTTCTCTGAAGTCTTGAGATATAATATTTGAAAAGAATAAATAATACCATAAAATTATAAAGGGGAAATACGAACATCATAATTTTAAAAAATCAATGCATTCAATTCCGCAAACGTTTCCAAAATGAACACATGCAAGTAATATATATAAAAAAAAAAATGTTAAGTCAAATCCTACTTTCTTTTTACTATATTGCAGAAAGTCCTTTAGAAATAAAGTTGAAATTTTCCACATCTGGCGCCATCTATTGTTAGATACATGCAACTTAAAACTAAAAAAAAAACTAAAATTGTATAATTAAATTTAATTAATGAATTAATATTTGAAAAACTGTATTAACATCCAGTGTCACCCACTACAAGTTCAAAAAATGTATTTGAACTTGTGTGGATGAATAATAAAATAAAAAAATAAAGAGTATTTTATTAACGATTGAAAATTTGAACAAGATATATATAGGGAGAGTGTGAGCTAATAGAAGGAATTAAAAAAAAAAAAAACGTAGTTTATGAATTTTGAGTAAAAATCTACAATCCTATGCCTTTTGTGCCAAATACATCGCCAGGATGCCAAGTAAATATAACAGTGAATACCACAGTTAGTTTTCGCGATAAAATGATATTATGCTAAAATCCATCACTAAAAAAACATTTTTGTTGTTTGTTTCATATCTTCATGAGTGACAACATCATAAAGTTGTTTATATTCTGTATCACGTTGCATGAAAGATTTCGGAATAATCAATTTTTTTTATCGGAATACTTATTTAAAAGAATATATATTTCTGTTCTTATTTACTACAAATAAAAAATTCTGCAAAGAACAATCAAAGTAGCAATAAAATAGTTATTATGTTCGTAAAAAGAAGTAGTACAGTATTGTAACCCTAAAAAAATTGGCGAAATATTCCGGGTTACAAAACTGGCGACTTTCTCAGAGGTACAATATTCTAAACTTCAACAGAATTTTATTCGTTGTAAAATCATAATTCCATTTGCCCATAAAAAGTTGACACTTTCAAAAAATAAGCGATGTCGAGTTGTTTAATACACCAGCGTTCACATTTTAATAAACTAATTCTATGATAATTATGCAGAATTTCATTAAAAAAATTAACCAAAACTAATAAATAGGTAAATACTATGATAATGTAAAAACGTAATTTGTTTAGTTTCTTCATAATTATTAGAAAAATGTAAATAAAACTAATTTAATATTAATGGGAGCAAACGATTTCTGAACTATTAGAGAATTTCAATCCATCAATCAGTTGGGTTGCCATTTGGCTATTTACACTCATGTCCATAAATTAAGGATAATTCAGAATCACACAGAAATTGAACTCTAAAATAAAAATTTCACCTGCAGAATTATCACACACATCTTGAAGAAGAATATGCAAATTACAGGAAACCACCAGATGGCGCGGATAGTACGTCACAATGACGAGAGTGTAAGAGAGGTATATAAGGAATGGTGGCAAAGAAGTAAAATTGTCACAAGCGCTTTAAAAAGCCTTTCAGTGCAATAACCGCATAGTTATGGCACAAAGGAAGCATTTGGATGATTTTTTAAGTGGTAGAATTATCGGACGACTGGAATGTGGACGTACCCAGCTGGAAGTATGCGAGGAACTTGGAATCGCCCAGAGTGTCATCTCCAGGCTTTGGCAATGATACCAAGATGATGGTAATGTGAGTAGATGTTACAGCACAGGTTGCCCCGAGTTACAACGCCGAATGAGGATCGGTATTTAGCAGTTACTGCCAAAAGAAACAGACGCAGCACAGCATCAGACCTGTCGCGTCAGCTTTCTTCAGCTACCGGTACGACAGTTTCAAGGCAGACCGTGTACAGACGCTTAGGGCACATTGGTCTATATGCTCGTAGGCCTGTCAAATGTGTTCCACTTACCGCAACTCACTGTCGCCTGCGATTAACTTGGAGTAGAGAGCAGGCATTGTGGACACCGCAACAGTGATCTGATGGGATATTTTCCGACGAGTCCAGGTTTAGTTTGCAGTCTGATTCTCGCCGGACTTTCATATGGAGAGCGCCAGGTACCCGTTACCACCAAGAGAACACCATTGAACGACACCGTTACGGTGGTGCAGGATGGCTCGTTTAGGAAGGAATTATTCTAGGTTCCAGAACTGACCTGCATGTTCAGAGTGTAACGATGACAGGCCACATCTATCGGGATGTCATTCTGGAACAACATGTACGTTTGTTTCAGGGAGCCATGGGTGCTGAATTTCTGTTTATGGATGACAACGCCCGTCCTCACCGTGCAAACATTGTAGACGAATGCCTTCAATTGGAGGATATCACCCGTATGGATCGGTCCGCATACTCACCGGACTTGAATCCAATAGAGCATGTGTGGAATATGCTTGGCCGACGAATTGCAGCCCGTCAACCCCCTCCCACCTGTCAACCGGAACTTCGGAGGGCATTGCTTGATGAGTGGTGTAATATTCCCCAAGATCAGATTGATAATTTGATACTCAGCATGCCTAGGCGTTGTAAGGTCTGTATTGCATCGTCCGGAGACATACTCCATATTAACCATCATACTAACCATGTTATACTGTTTTTTGTAAATAGGTTCTTTTTTAAATTTGCTCCAGGGAGTAAAAATCGCAATTTTTATTAATTATGTCAAACATATAGCATCTTTTTTGCTCTTTACCTTTTGCTTAATAAATAGACTTTACAAATAAGTCAAATTTGTTTTGCTTCTGTCTCTTTCTTTGCCTGAACTTCATTATCCTTAATTTATGGACATGAGTGTAACTAAAGATTCATAATCAAAGAAGAAAAATTACCTTTATCAGCATTCTAAATAATTCATACGCAATATCAAACCTTTAACTCGATTTAAACATCGGCAACATTTTCTTGTTTCTTCATATTTACTTATTATTAGTAAAAAGAAAAGCGACGCACATAAATCAGCGATAATTAACATTCCTTCGATTGTAATAAACACAATTCAGTAGAAGTAACATCCTACTCAAATAACAGTATAAATAACAGTAACAGTACAATAATAACAGTAACAGTACAATAATAATATGCTTGTGCTTAGAATACATACGAACAGCAGCAATGAATTGCATTGAATTCTGCAAACATTTTGCTATCCATAAATTCGATTTTCCTTCAATAAAAGCAGGCTAGAATTTCTTCATGATTTTTAATTTACACTCCACATAAAGAGGTAATGGAAACCGAGAAGTAAAATTTGGGTTTCATCATGTGAATATATGAATTTATAAAAATAAAAGCCTAAATAAACATGCATAGATACTTGTGTATATCTTTACCAATTAGATACACACACTTTCAAATTACTAATACTAATTTGCTAATTAGATACACACTTATAAAAGTATACATATATAATTCTTTTGTAAGTGTGTTTCTCACTGAACTCCTCCTATTCGAATCCTGGCGGTGGCATGGATGTTTGTGTGTGGTTCGAATCCACGTTAAACTGTAGGTCCCGGTTTGTTTAGCCTAAAGTGTGCACAAAGGACCGTAGAGCGACAAACCAAACCAAACCTCTTAAATGTCTTGACTGATTTTGATGAATTTTTTTGTGTGTCTGACAAAACATAGAGAATGTTTTTATGCTATCCCCTTTGTTGTAAGTCGTCATCGGATGGTGCTGCAGTGCATAAACTTCTACACCGTTTAACCCATCGCTATGAAAATTAGTAATAATATGTTTCCAAGTATGGAAAAAAGGTTCGCGCTATCCTCTTTATAGTTACTTGCCCCCAAAGGGTGCTGCAGCATTTCATCTCATATGCCGTTCAAATGATATGCAGGAAAATGAGTATGCACGTATATTGGAACATAAAGAATATATACTCAATATGTAAATTTCTGCAAAGTATGTCGGCTTCTGCTAGTATATATGTATAACAGGTCTGCATTTTTATAGAGAAGAGAAAAAAAAGGAATGTGTGAAAAAGGGAAACACATAAAGAAAAGAGAGGAAAAATAAATTTTTAATACAAAAAAATATTTATGTCTTTCAAAATAATAAACAAAATTAAATTTGTCTTAAATAGATCGCCTCAGACACGTACGTACTCAGGGGGCTCAATAAAATAAAGTTTATAAAAGTTGAATAAGTCATACGAAACTACAAGCAACGGAAAAGTCCTCTGAAGTCGAAATTCCATTTATTAGTTATTTTATTGATAATTTTTACATTCACTTATTGGGTTAGAATACATCAAAAGATATCATTAAAACTAAGAAATATTGCACACAAAAAAATAATAAGTAAATTTCTCAAAAACTACATAAAAAAAAAATTATAAATTAAAATTCTATATATATATATATATATATATATATTTTGTTAGCTCGTCGATTATCTCATTTACACCAACTTCACTATTTCGATGAGTATGGAATAAAACTAAAAAATGAAACACGCTGCTTCCATCAACCATTCAAGCACGACAATAAAATGGACAATGTTAAGAAAAATCACTGATTCGTTGAAATGCTCAATATCGGACAAAAAACAACTGGGCCCATCTGGAGAGGGGCCATGAACAGGTGCGCACCTTTCACTCATGTGCTTGAAGTCCGCCTGGTACATGCTTGCAGACTTTATAAAAACTTACATTCTTAAAAAGTAAAAATGAACAATAAACATACCAATTTAAAATATTTGTCATTGCAATTATTCAATGTATTTTCCTTTTTACTTTAGTGTGTAGGTGTCATCCTTATTGCTTGTTTGATTCTGTGATAACCATGCTGTTCGAAAATAATTGGCATCCATAAATTAAATCATGTGTTCCTTCCTACAATCTAAATCATTCTAAATATTACAAAACACGCATTATTTTTTAAGAGGTTTGGTTTGTCGTTCTACTGTCATTTTTTGCAACTTGGGCTAATTAGACCTACAGCTTAACGGGGATTCCGAACCCCTCACAAACATCCATGCCACCATCCAAAAACATCCAAACCCAAAGGTACCAAAGGCCAGAGCGCTAGCCAATAGGCCAACAGGCCACTCACAATACTGAAGTCGGTGATACCGAACAACTCACAAACATCCATGCCAACGCCGGGATTCGAGCCTGAAGCGCCAGCCATCATCCGCTTTCTTCTTTTCGATTTTTTTTTAGAAAGAATGATTGTTTACTATCACTCACTCCCTTTTAAATGTGTTAATCAACATGCCCACTTTTCAACATTCATTGAACATGATTTTCAATTTTCTTTGAACATAAACACTATTAATAATTTGCCACATTAACTTCAAATATCAAATTTCATTTTTCTTTATTACCACTATCGTCAATAAACTATAAATAAATTTACATTATCTCAGAATCCTTTAGCTCCTTTCAATTTAGTACGGGACATTCTATTGGACTCTGTCAATTCAATAACTCATTTCATTAAACTTGAGATATTTCCTAAAGTAGATTGACGTCAGATTTCTCTTTTATTTCATTTCATTTATCTATTTATTATTATTATCATTATTATTATGATTGCGGTGCGCCATTTTATTCTTCATTGAAGTTGTATCTCTTTACAAATGGCATCATTCGGTCTTAGTACATTGCTCGTAGTTAGTAAATGGCTAACGATTTTCGAAAGAAAGAAAAAAAAAAAAAAAAAAGTAGAAACAGAAAACGATAAGAAGAAAAAGAAAGAAAAGAACGTTCGAAAAGCGAATCCCGCCGCAGAACAAGGTGTTCATCCGCTTTGGGCGTTCTGCGCTGTTCGTTTTACAAGGGCAAATACAAAACGAGATTAGAGAGCGCGCTCTCCCACAATGCATTCCGCAAACTGCTATTATCCTTCTCTCTCTCTCGGCGTCTCACTTTCCCCGCTTTTTATTCAGTTCGTTTACTTTCACCCCCTCCATTCCTTTTCCTTATCATTTTCTGTTTTTTTTTTCATGCGCGCACGGTTCAATTAGCGAAGTCAGCCTCTTCGTGTTCTCTCGATGCAACAGTGTTGCCATCTGGCGACGGGCAGAGGAACTACCCAGGATCCTGTTAGCTATTCAAAATCAACCGACTCAATTTTTTTTTTTTTAATTCAGAATCAAGATGAATTGTTTTAACTTCTTACTGGTGGAAACATCCATAACGAACTTTATGGGCATAATAATGAAATAAGATTATTAAGAGTTAAGATATATATACATATTTCTAATACACCTGGCAAACACTTATGACAGTTGTCTTGGATGCCTTAAGGCAAGCGCTGCACCGACATTACTCACTTAGCACTACTCAGGAGATGCATATAGCTTGAAGATAAACTACGAACGCGGAGTAACACTACCTCCGCATCGTTATCGTTATCCTATTAGACCGGGACCTACGGTTTAAAATGGATTCCGAACCACTACAAACATCCATGGCATCACCGGGTCTCGAACTCAAAACTTGTGGCATCAAGCGCCAGACATTCAGGCCCCGACGTGAATGTCTGGCGCTTGAATCAACGCATCAAATGTCTGTAGGCATGAACAATTAAAAAAAAGGATGTGTAAAAATTAAAAAAATTATATATTATATAATTATAATTATATATTATATATATATATATATATATATATATATATATATATATATATATATATATATATATATATATATATATATATATATATATATATATATATATATATATATATATCCCCTAATAATCGTAGCAATTGAATGTTTAAACTAGAATTATTGGCGAATACAGCTTTAGTTATGCTATAACGCAAAGTTGTGAATATCAAAATCAATATTTTATGACATTTCACATTAGTTTCTACTTATCTTTCCAATTTTTCAATTATTTCTATTAGCTCACACTCTCCCTATATATATCTTGTTCAAATATTCAATCGTTCATAAAATACTTTTTATTCATTCCACTCAAGTTTCAAACACATTTTTTTTTGAACTTGTAGTGGATAGCACTGGATGTTGATACAGTTTTTCAAATATTAATTCATTCATTAAATTTAATTCATACCTTTTAGTTTTTTTTAGATTTAAGTTGCATATATCTACCAATAGATGGCGCCAGATAGACTTAAAAAAATGAACGAAAATTATTTATAAAGGTACTTTCTGCTATATAGTGAAAAAAAAAAGGAAGGAATTGACTTTAAAAAATTTGTTTTTTATATTACTTGTTTAAATTTAGAATCAAGATGAATTGTTTTAATGTCTTACTGAAGGTAACATCCATAACGAACTTTATGGGCATAATAATGAAATAAGATTATTAAGAGATAAGATATATATATACATACTACTGTGTCCGAAAAGTAAAACCAATTTGCAATTTAAAATTCCCGGGGCTTATGGAATGTCAATTTTTTTTTGCTGGCCCTGTCCTTGACATTTGTGTGAAATTTGACGCCAAAATATTCATTAGTGTTTGAATTACGCTTGGCTTTGTGAGACTTTAAAACTGATTCCGGCGATTTTTGTCTGAGTTAATTGAGCAAAGAATTCGCATTCAATTTTGTTTGTGGAAACGTATAGAACGTTGCAGAAGGCCTTCAATGAGCATTCTTATATCGGAAAGAAATATTTAGAAGTGGTATAAACAGTTCAAAGAAGGCAGAGAACGCGTTAAAGACGAAGAGCCCTCCATATCTTGCAAACCGTCGATTTACAATTAGAGACCTTGCTGATGATGCTGGAATTTCAAAGGGATCGATCAATTCCCTTTGGGCCTCAAACGCGTCCAATATCGATGGGTAACGAAAACACTGAATGCGCCAGCTCACACTGCATTGATTCTTCGTGATTTTTCACCAAAAAGGAAACCCATATCGTTCCACAACACCGTATTCACTGCGACTTCTGGCTATTCCTAAACTCAAAAGACCCCTCCGGGGACACCGTTGAGAGTGGATTGAAGAGATGCAACTTGAATGGTCGCGCTCTTTGAAGACCTTTCCTGCCGATGACTTTTTAGCATGCATTGAGGATTGGAAAAAAAGTTGGCATAAGTACATTGTGTCCGGAGGGGATTACTTTTAAGGCGATGAAAAAAAATTTGGAAAAATAAATAAAGAGTTTTTTGAAAAAAAAAAAAAATAATAATTGGTTTTACTTTTTGGTCACAGTAGTATAGGATCCCTCTGTATCATAATAATAGTAGCAAGTGAATGTTTAAAATGGAATTATTGGTGAACACAGCTGTAAGTTATGCCAAGTGTGGGCGACCCGCGGCCCTTCTTGAACATTTTTTCCGCCCGTGAGATTTATTACACTTTTACAAAATATATTTATTTTATAATGGCAAAAGTAGCGAGAATCAATGTATTAAAAAATACATTTGGCATCCATCTATTCAAAAATGAACTGTCGAAATGATGAGAAAATGAACTTTGATTTTAAAATAATATTCTTGCGAATATAGGAGAGAAAAAGCCTGTTTTATGTATGAGTTTATAGACATGAGTTCGCAGAATAATAAAATTATATTCTGCGAACTCATGAATCGCGAGCATTGATTTGCAAAAGCTAAGTGAAAGAGTGGAGAAACAAACATCGCACTAGCAAAATAAATATTTTTTAATGATTTTATTTTTTTATTTCGTTTATATTAATATATTTTTTATATTTTTTTATTTTGAGTGATATCTTTCTTCACAATGTGCGTCTAGTATCATTATTATTATATCATCTATGTTTATATGTAAGAATAACAGTAAACACAAAAATAATAACTCATTCTGTTTCCTTTTTTCACTCCAAAAAATGACTATAGTGTATCTAAATCTATTAGGATATATAATTTTATAAGCGGCCCGTGGAGTTAGGATGCATTTCAAAGTGGCCATTTGGATTGGCCACCCCTGCTGTAGCGCAACGTTGCGAAGCCTTCCATCAAAATCGATATTTTATGACGCCTATCATTGGTTTTGACTCAACTTTCAATTTTTAGGTGAACCTCATTGTTACGAATTATAAATGTTTTACTAATTTCCTCCGCTGATTGAAATCAATTGTTTTTATTTCAATTCAATATCAACAAAGTAAGAAGGAAAAAGAGAGAGACAGAGTTTTCAAGTGAAGACAAAACTGCTATCATATCAAAAGAAAAGCGAAACTAAAACGTAATCCTCTGACCAGAGAAGCCACCCTAAGATCAGCAGCTCGCAATATTAGTTCTCAAATCTAAATTCTTTTTGAAAAATAAATTTTTAAAAAAACCCCATAAAACGAGTTTAAAGCACTATGAAATCCATTTCTTACAACAACAACAACAAAAAAAAAAAAAAAACCGAATAAGGAAATTCGTGCAGAATTTGCTCTGTCAAAAATACATCTTGATGGAAAGTTGATGGATTTTACGGATTATATTCACGTTGATGAAAACAACCTGAACATTCAAAATAAAAATGAGGAGTAATATTTTTAATTTCTTGTTTGATTGAATCTAGTTTCTTGATAATAAATGTTGCGTTCAACATTTATTTTTTTTCGCTACTATTATGATGAGATCAGGAGTAATAATGCATATAATATATATAATATTGCTGTTACGATTAAGTTTGTGTCCGAGGGGTTTTCTTTATAAAAGATGTGATTTATGTCATTGATGTTATATTATCCGATTTTAAGCTCTATTTAATCTACTTTTAAACTCATTCATTTCTTTTTGTACTGTTTAACACTTAATATAGTAATTTGCTACTACCATCGACACTTAAGATGGTCATTTGCTACTACAGACTTTTTTAATTGTTATTTTGTGTTAAGTTTTAATTATAATGTTATACATAAAATCAATTAATTGATATTTTCTTTATAAACAATTATTATATTAATCAAACTAAAGTTTAAATTTTTTTTTTTATTTTATTTAAATTTTTTTAAGGGTTTTACTTGCCTTGTTTTGAGAATTAATTTTCCAGCAGTTAAATGAAGATTAAATCCAAAATTTCAGAGATTCTTATTCTCGATATGGATTGGATAATTAACATCAATTTCAGAAGAAAAAAGTTTATAAGCAATATTTATGCATTCTTACTTGAAGATTTAAACACACGCATGTGTGTCAAATAGCGATTTCATTAAGAAGTAGAAAAAAAATCAATAGCTTTTCTTGGTTTGAAATTTGAATTTAAATTGGATGGCTCAATTTTCCCATTTCTGGCTAAATAAATGTTTGTCAAAAAATGTTTTATTGAATTGAATAAATAAATAATTGAATCAAAGGTATGTTCCTTTCGCCCTCCCCTTGAAAACACACATTTCCTTTTCGTATTCGGCTGTTGAAATCAGTAATCTATATAGTGCTGTAGATATGTCAACATAATGTTGACCCATTTTTATGTGGGTACAAAAGGGATCTGAAACCTCTTCCAGGTTGAAAGAAATTCATTTTTTAATCGAATTTTTCATTTGATATATATTTCAAAAATGAAAATTACCTAATATTTATTAAATACATAGAATAAAATGTATTAATTCCTTCTTAAGTAATAAAGTCTTACTTAAGAAGGAATTCTACAGGGGGACTGAAAAAATTTTCTCTGTAGAAGAACCTGTATAAAATAGTGAAAAGAGCTCTGCATAGAATAGTGAAATAAAGAGCTGTATAAAATAGCGAAAATAAAGAGAAAAAGAGTGTCCATGTTAATGATATTAAGATGTCATAAGTTAAATTCTTCCAAATTAAAACAAAAAAAAGGGTGATTTTTATCATCTATGATGTCTACATCCCATCAATTTCAATTTGCTGAGGAAATAGTTTATAGGTTTATGTTAAAAAAGTCACTTGTAGTAATTTATAACATTTAAGCAACTTCAGCCCATGACTCCTCAAAGAAATTTTAAAAAATTTGACTCGATATTTATGGAAAATGATGTTTGTCCGTAATAATGCTATTAAGACGTCCATGAGTTAAATAGCAAAGGAACAAAAATAGTGAAAAGAGCGATCTCTTCCAGTGTTGGGCTTGGTATGCGATAGGTGAATCAAGGGTTGGCGGTTTAACGGAGAGAAACTGCAGCTGCATTAAAGAATTTAAAAAATAAATAAAAATAAATAGGGAGATATATTGAACTCGTTTTAAGAACAATAACTAGATTTTAGAAGAATTATTTCAGTTTTTTCTACAATCGCTCATAAGATAATTTGCTCAAATAACGGAGTAGCTTAAATTAAGAACGTCATGAAATTAGAAATGCATTTGTCTTCGTTATATATGTTATAATTAAGGACCTTGAAATGTTTTAACTCGTTTGTAATTATTATCTTATCCCGCAAAAATAACCACATTAACCACACTTATATATTATGCTCGTGAACTTTTTGTATATAAAAATACAGAGGTAGCCATTGTTATTTGCAGCATTGTAGCTATTTCAAAGTTCGTTTTCTTGTTTGTAATTGACAAAAAGAGATTCACATAAAAGCAAAATGATTACATTCTTTATGTTAGGATTTTCTATCAATTCTTGTAGATGTGGATGAAAAGTTGGATGGTTTTCAAATTGAAAGTAACCCGCGAATATGGGACAGGTTCCTAATGGGTTGGCACTCTAGTTTACTTTGATGGAAAGCCAGCTAAATGCAGATGATTCGTATTTTTTATATCTTGCTCGCATCACCACCCCAAGAAATCTATCCGCCAAGTTGCGTAGAGGTTGCTATAGGAATAGGTTATCATATTCGGAAATTTTCAGTATGTAGTTTTTCATTGAAGTCACATTGGGGCAATTATCACTTGATATATGAAACTTCTGCAGCTGTTTTTCCTTTTTTGGAGGGGAAATTCAACACATGATGATCCACTAAATGTTAATTTTACGGGGAGCCTCATATCGGGTAGAACAAAACTACGAAGCAGTTGAAAGAAAAGAAAAATGTCCAGAATAATAGTAAAGAAGAATTAAGATTGTCCAGAAGAAGATAAAGAAAAATTCTCCAGAATTAGAGTAAATTTGATTTAAAAAGTAAAAATTTATACAAAAACATGAAGATTGTAAAAAAGAAAAATAAATGTCTAAATAAAAATTTTACTCGGTGATATTACAAATACCATTAAAACAAGATCGTTTTTCTGAAAAAAGACAAAAAGAGTTGTTGCTGGTGCTTTGCATCACTGGAAGAGCTTCAAAGAGTTTTGGGAATGCTGTAAGGATGCTATTAATTTCTTTACTGCCAAAAGATCCAGAGTTTCTGTGTTAAACGGGATATCAGTTGTGGCCTTAACCAACCTTAAGTCAACAGTCAATCTTAATAGATGGGATCGGAGTAATGTATCGTTTGAATTTTGAGAGCTTATACAAATGATCTGAGTGAGTTTATAATCTGCGTCTTGAACGACTTGGTTATTAGAGCAGATTTTAGGATGAATTGTCCTTTTCCCTGTGTTGGCTTTAAGAAAGCAGGGCAGCCTCTCCAAGAAGCTACGGGACCTTTAGCGCGACACTTGATGCAAGTAGGTTCCTGCAGTGTTTCTTGTATGGAACATTCTCCATTCAAATGATTTCCTCCGCATTTAAGGCATCTGACTGTTCTATGGCAGATGGAACTTGAATGATAGAAAGTGTTACATTTGAAGCATTGCATAGTTATGTTTCTCCTAAACATCCAGTAGGAAGATAGATATGTTTCATTTATTGCTGTGAAATCCCGTAGCTATGTAAATGGTAAAATGATATGGCCATTTAAATAATAAAGGAATGGGAATTTTAAGAGTGGGGCAATTTGTTGCCCACTCATATCCACCAAATAATTAGCAGCACTGGTATGAAACTGTGTGGAAATTTATGTTGTTTAAAAAAGGAAACTGAAAAAAGGCAATTGATATTCGATTGTAAGAGCACGTGTAACAGCGATAAAGTGACTGGTGAACTATTCTTTTTTTTTTTTTAATCACAAGCCTGTCAACAGTTTCGAGAATAAAAGGGAGCTAAAATTATCGTTGGTTTCCCTACTACTCGAAATGGACTCCACCTAAAATAATCTGTTCTTACAACGACCAACATTGGATAGCACCAACGACTGGAAGAGTCATGGACAAGTAAGTCAGTCTCGTGATGGACGTTGTATTGCTGTGACGTGGCTTCATTTGAATTAGAGTGCGCCGTCAGTTCGGCAGCGAGCCTCTATCCCTTTACTTTACTCATCCAAACATCATACGATGTATTCTTAAATTCTATAACTCGATTATAAAATAGCTTAATAATAATTGTACCAATTATAATTTTAAAAGGTAAACATTAAAATAGGCTCGGCTGTACCCTAAATGTTTGTAGTGGTTCGGTATCCGTAAAATAACCGTAGGTCCCAGTCTCATGTGACCGTACAGCATTGGAATGATAACCCTACCCCTGTAAAAAGATAACATCTTCTGTCCCGAAATCTGCCAGTAAGCAGACTGCCTTGACTCACCATGGGACTGTGATGATGGAAAACTAAAATGTATCAGTAAAATATTTTGTTTCGATTCTAATTTATTGCATATATGAAGACAAGAGTTGTTTTTATTTTTATGTACTTTTTAAAACATGAAGATTTTGAATCAAAGTGGATTCAAAATCTTCATGTTTCTCTTACCCTAAATGCAAAACATTCGAACTCCATCGATTATCAAGATTTTTGCCTGCAAGGAATATTTTTTTTATGAGACCATTTTGTATTTAATTCATTTGATTGTTAAAAATATGTTTCATTTTAAAATTATGCTCACGTAGCTGTAGTAGTTGTTGGCAAATATATTACTAGGCGGAAGCCTTTTTGCTTCGACCTATATTGTGAACTATCAAGACGCGAATGCAAAAGAAGCGAAAACTATCTGGCGAAACAAATTTTGCGCTTGCTTGATACAACAATGGAATCCAATATTAAAGCACTTGTTAAGTCAATAGAATATCACGCCTGTCTGTTCCGGCGATTATCCTGCATTTACTTTTTGGTGCATTATTTATGCGCCAAAAACTGACGACATGCAACTTAAACTTAAGGAAACATAACAAACATTTCACACAACAATATATGGGTGCTAATTCAAAAAAATATGTTTGCAAACACGTTTTGTAAGCACTAAAAAAATGTCATATACATAAATATACTACTGTGTCCAAAAAAATAAGACCCATTTTCAATTTAAAATTCCCAGGGCTTACGGTATTTCAATTCTTTTTTAGGTTGCTGGCACTATCCTTGACATCTGTGTGAAATTTCACGTTAAAATATTCATTAGTGTTTGAGTTATGCTTGACTTTGTGAGACGCTAAAACGGATTCCGGCGATTTTTGAAATGTCTGAATTCATTGAGGAAAGAACTTGCATTCAATTTTGTTTGCGGAAATGTATAGAATGTTGCAGAAGGCATTCGGGGAGTATTCCTATATCGGAAAGAAATGTTTGGAAGTGGCAAAAACAGTTCAAAGAAGGCAGAGAACGCGTTGAAGACGAAGAGTCCTCTGGTCGACCCTGAACCTCAACCGACGAAGCTCACGTGCAAAAAAATTAAATATTGGGAGCTTGCAAACCGTCCATTTACGATTAGAGACCTTGCTGATGATGCTGGAATTTCAAAAGGATAGGTCAATTCCATTTTGAGCCTCAAACGCGTTGATTGGTACCGAAAACACTGAATGCACCAGCTCACACTGCATTGATTCTTCGTGACTTTTCGCCGAAATTGAAACCCATATCGTTCCACAACCACCGTATTCATACCGTGCGACTTCTGCCTATTCCCTAAACTTAAAAGACCGCTCCGGGGACACCGTTTTGAGTCGATTGAAGAGATTCAACGTGAATCGCCGCACGCTTTGAAGGCCGTCCCTGTCGATGACTTTTTAGCATGCATTGAGGATTGGCAAAAAAGTTGGAAGGAGTGCATTGTGTCCGGAGGGGATTACTTTGAAGGCGATGAAATAAATTTGGAAGAATAAATAAAGAGTTTTTGAAAAAAATAACTGTTCTTATTTTTTGGACACAGTAGTACAAGGAATACTGATTCGGACAACCCTTTGAAATTCAAAATCCAGTTCTGTTCATTCAACAAATGTTTTTAAAAGTAAGAAAAAAAGTTTTTTTTTTCCTTTAAATTCACTGTCTCAAATTGAACATGGCCTATCAAAGGACATAAAATGGCACTGTATTAATAATTTATAATTATTGTTATACCATTTTCATGAAAATAATGTCATTAAAAAGAAACATGAAGCACTATGCACACTTATGCCTGTTTCGTTTCATGTATCAAATACTTAAGCGTAATTTTTTCCTCTTTGTCTTCTTAATTTGCATTCATTTTTAATGCTGGACCAAATTAAAATACATCATTCAGCAATTATACTTTTAATTAGCAATATTTAAGATTCATAGTTTGATTCTAAAACTTCGTCACTCTATTCTGAAATCTCTTGACGACAACATTTCATTCCACAACTCTATGTTTCTATATTAAAACTAACAACAACTTCTTAATTTAATGAAAATGAATTATTTATTTCTTATCTACAGCTTATCCCTTTCGCTGTCGATCTCGCTCCAGCACGTGATGTGGCGTCAGTGCTATAGAGCTAATCGAGCACCAGAACGTGATGTGGAGTGATGCCTTAGAAGCATATGAACTTCCGCTTCAGCTTCGTTTGTCGATTTCAAAGCAAGAGTTTTTCAATTCAAAAATTTAATGGGTTATTCGTGAGCCTACTCCAGGTTCAAGTTTACCACAGTGAACGAAAGCCATTTTATCACCATTGAGATTGAAGTCACTAACAGTGTGCCTGAGGATTTTGAAATCTCTTCGAATTAGAGCTTTGGCCACTGCTAGAACTCTCAGTTACCATTAAGCTGCCGGTTCAAAGTGTGCACAAATGACCGTTGAGCGACAAACCAAACCAAAGCTGCGGGTTCGAACTCCAACCATGCACCTTTTCTGTCCCCCCCCCTCCCTGTCTGTTATGTTGATCACCTAAAGCTTATTTGCGACTAATAATAGTAATTAAAATTCTTAGTTTAACTTTTTTGACCCCTATTTTAATGAAAGAAAAGGACTAAAAAATAAATTTTTAAAAATTCCTTTTTTTTTTGTTCTTATTTTCTTACTTTCATTTTTTTCATCATTTTCACAACTGATCTCTAATTGGAAACTAGTTTTCAAAATGCATTATTTTAATTTTTAAAATTCTTTTCTAAATTTTTATTTTTTCATAATTTATCTTCGATTACTTTCTATTTTTTTTTTTTTTTTTTTTTAATGTTATTTACTTGAAGAACTCTTTAATTGCTTTTTTACTTTAAAGAATTAAGTTAATTAATGAACTATTTTTAAACATCCTCCAACATTAAATTGCACATGCAGGCAATACTAAATTAAAATTCAGTATTCTTAATTAAGATGAGAAGGTTAAGGAGGTCATATCCCAATTGGCAATCAATAGAGGTCGTGGCAAGCATTTATTTCGGCAAATAATCGGAAAAAAATTGACATTTTTCTTTTATTTTTATTCTTCTTATATTCTTCTTATTAGACGGATATTCTTCTTATTAGACGGATACCAATGAAGTCGGAAAACTTTTTTCATTTTTATACTTCTTTTACAGAGTGGCGAAGTGTCGGAATCAAGCATATATTTGAGGAGTCTGTTTAAGAATCCCATTCCTGATTTAAGTATATCCCCTATAAAAATAACAGTTCCAAATGAGCAAGTACCAAAGTATTAAAGAATAGCTAAGGGTAAATAAAAAAAGAAAGAAAGAAAAAGAAAATTTTAAAGAAATATGATTATTATAAATTTATTTATTAAAGGAAATACAAAAATATTTTTTTGTTTTTCTAAAATTCTAAGAATGCGTGTTCAAATTAATTGTTAAAGAGCTCATTCATTTGTATTTTTTATCAATCATACAAAACCAGTAGAAAAACTGTTATTGCTTTTTAGTAGCAAAAAAGTCAGTACTCTGTACTTTCTAAGTACTAAGGCTAATAAAAAACTATCTTGGAAAGATAGATTATCTATCGAAAGAAGATCTCTTAGAAATTATATTATTAAGGAGAAAAAAATGTACTGCAAATATAGCATCTTGGGATTACTACATATCTTTTACTTACCCTTAGCTATTCTCTAATACTTTGGCACTTGTTCATTTGGTACTGTTATTTTTATAGGATATATATATATATATATATATACACTGAAGTGACAAAAGTCATGGGATACCTTTTAATATCGTGTTGGCCCTCCTTTCGCCCGGCGAAGGGCAGCAAATCGACGTGGCATGGACTCAACAAGTCGTTGGAAGTCTTCTGCAGGAATATTGAGCCATGCTGTCTCGATAGACGTCCATAATTGTGAAAGCGTTGATGGTGCAGGATTTTGGGCACGAACAGACCTCTCGATGATGTCCCATAAATGCTCGATGGGATTCATGTCGGGCGATCTAGGGTGGCCAGATCCTTCGTTGGAATTGTCCAGAATGTTCTTCAAACCAATCGCGAACAGTTGTGGCCCGGTGACATGGCGCATTGTCATCCATAAAAATCCCATCGTTGTTTGGGTACATGAAGTCCATGAATGGCTGCAAGTGATCTCCAAGTAGCTAAACATAAGCATTTCCAGTCAATGTTCGGTCCAGTCGCACCAGAGGACCAAGTCCATTCCATGAAAAACAGCCCACACCATTACGGAGCCACCACCAGCTTGAACAGTGCCTTGCTGACAGTTTGTGTCCATGGCTTCGTGGGGGTCTGCGCCACACTCGAACCCTACCATCAGCTCTTACCAACTGAAATCGTGACTCATCGGACCAGGCCACGGTTTTCCATTCATCTAGGGACCAACCGATATGTTCACGTGCCCACGAGAGTCGCTGCAAGCGATGTCGTTCTGTCAGTAAAGGCACTCCGAGTCGGTCTTCTGCTGGAATAGCCCAAGAAAGCCAAATTTCTCCGCACAGTTCTTAGCAGACAAGTCCCTTGTTCGTCCCACATTGATTTCTGCGGTTATTTGACGCAGTGTTGCTTGTCTGTTAGAATTTACGACTCTTTTGACGTCGCCGGTCTCGGTCGTTAAGTGCAGGCGGTCGACCACTGCGCTGTCCATGGTGGGATGTTATGCCTGAAATTTCATACTCTCGGCACACTCTTGACACAGTGGGTCTGGGAATGTTGAATTCCCTAACGATTTCCGAAATGGCATGACCCATGCGTCTAGCTCCAACTAACATTCTACGTTCAAAGTCTGTTAATTCCCGTCGTGCGGTCATCATCACGTCAAAACCTCTTCACATGAATAATTTGAACAGAAATGAAAGCTCTGCGAAAGCACTGCGCATTTATACCTGTTCTACGCGATGCTACTGCTATCTGAAAATTTTCATATTGCTATCCCATGACTTTTGTCACTTCAGTGTATATATATATATATATATATATATTCTAATGCCGCTGGTAAACACTTAGACAATTGTCTTGGATGCCTTAAGGTAAGTGCTGCACCGACGTTACTCACTTAGCACTACACAGGAAGCGCATGTAGAAGATAAGCTACGGACGCGGAGTAACACTACCCCCACAACACTGTACGATTATGTTAGATCGGGACCTACGGTTTTAAGTGGATTCCGAACCAGTACAAACATCCATGGCACCACCGAGACTCGAACCCGAAACCTGTGATACGGAGCGCCAGTCACTCGGCCATCAGGCCCCTATAGAATATATATATAATTTGCTTACAAATTTAGAGTATAAAAATTTCTTTGCGTTACCACAAATACTGCACCTTTATAATTAAAAAAACTATTTAAGTAAGTATAGAAGCGTAATTGAATTTATTTTACAAACTATTCTAAATTCATTAATAAAAATTATATATGAAATTATTGAAAAGAGTTGGTATAAAAAAATCCGAACCGGAAGTCAGAATTTTTTTTTGTCTGTACCGCACCCCCCAGTTTTACCACACATAAGAACAGTAATGCGTATACTCAACCGCTATTTTCCCTCAATTTGTACCCCTCGTCCCAGCTACACAATGTTTTTCGAAAAAAAAAAAAAGCGAACTGCTTCTTCTCATCGGAGCTGATGGTCCAACCGATTCGGAAAAAAAAAAAAAAAAAAAATCGTTTGGCGGGCATGGGCAGATGACCCTCCATTATATCCCTACCTGCCCATTAGAATGCGCCAGGAGGAATGCGGACATCCCCGAAAACGGTGGTTCTCCAGAACAGGAGCAGGTAATTTCGAAACATCTTGTCCACTCCACCCACCTTACGTACCCTTTGGAGATCGTTTGCTGTTGCTGTAACCGTGTTCCCCTTTTTAATCTTCGAGGGGGAGGGGGCGGGGAATCGTCGTGTCACGATTCCGAAAAGAAGAGGCCAATTCTTTTGTTGAGTTCGGCGTCGTTCATCAAGAGAAGGCGCGCTATGGAACACACAACAAACAATGGTGGAGGATTTTCGGTAGCGTTTAGGAGCAGCACAGATCGGAACGATAGAAGCAGCTCAGCAACAACAAAAGGACAGTCGTTTTCGTGCATTAAAACAAGCCCTTCTCTAATGGGGTGTGGGAAGAGGGAAGATGCTGAGCCCCCCTTTTTTGTAGAAGACTTTTTGGGCTTTCTGAGATAAAACATTCGCTTGGGTTAGAGGAAGAAAAAAAAAAAAAGAGATCGATTAAAATGGATGCAATTTAGAACGTCTGAGGCTCTGGATTTAAACCCTCACAGCGTTTTTAAATAGATTAAAACAAAAAATTAGATACCCATCAATGCAATTTGGCCTTCCTCGAGAGAAAAAAGGGTATTGAACTGCGATCTACAGTAGTTTGTGGAAGCTCCCATTTTCCTGTTTTATAATGAAAAAAGATAATGTTTCTTTACATGGTATTCATAGTATTTTTAATGCTGGTGCAGTTTTTGCATTTTTAGGAACAGATTTGATCTCTTAATCCAAGGAACAAATAACCAACCAAATATAAACAAGAACAGGCACCATTTTTCCATTGAAACATTAAGATTCATTCACGTATATATATGTCTTCTATAGTACATGTGTTTGTCACTGCACACCTCCTAAACGGCTGGACCGATTTTGATGAAATTTGTGTGTGTTTGAATGGGTTCCTGGGTGGTTCAGATTCACAAGGGTAACAAAAGTATTCAAAAGGACAGTCGTTTTCGGGCATTAAAACAAGGCTTGTTTTGGTGTTCTCTAATAATGGAGTGCGGGAAGTTGAAAGGAGCTACTCCCCTCCTTTTTTTTTAAAAAAGAAGATTTTGGCTTTATGAGATAAAACACCTGCGTAGGATGGAGGGGAAAAAAAAAGAGTTCGATTTAAATGGATGCAATTTAGAACGTCTGAGACTTTGGACTTAAACCCCACAACGTTTTTTAAATAGATTAAAACAAAAAGTTAGATGTAATCAATGTAATTTAAAAAAAAAAAATTGCCTTCCTCGAGAGAAAACGGGTATTGAACTGCGATCTGCAGTAGTTTGTGGAAGCTCCCATTTTCCTGTTTTATAGTATAATCAAAAAGATAATGTTTCTGTACAGGATGTTCATAGTATTTGTAATGCCGGTGAAGATTTTGCATTTTTATGAACAGATTTAATCTCTTAATCTAAGGAACAAATAACAGGCACCCCTCTTCCATTGAAACATTAAGATTCATTATATATATATATATATATATATATATATATTCAGAATTTTATATAGCTTTTTAATGGTTAAGAACAGCAAGCTTTTGACATCATGCATATACATATATACACCGTATATTTCCGTGTATATACCGAGAATTTTTGAAATAAAACGATGAAGGGTTGGTTTAAAAGCGGATCTGTTAATTTGCCAAAACACGTCGGCACTTTTCCTTTAAATAGATTACAACAAAAAGTTAGACACCCATCAATGTAATTTAAAAGAAAAAAATTGCCTTCCATGAGAGAAAAAGGGTATTAAACTGCGATCTACAGTGGAAGCTCCATTTTCCTGTTTTATAATGAAAAAGATAATGTGTTCTGTACAGGATATTCATAATATTTGTTGGTGCAGATTTTGCATTTTTAGGAACAGATTTAATCTCTTAATCCAAGGAACAAATAACCAAATATAAACAAGAACAGACACCAATTTTCCCATTGTAACATTAAGATTCATTCACGTATATGTATATATATACACATATGTATAAATGTATATGTATATATATATACACAGTCCAGTCACATTAATGTGTCCCCTGTCAAAAGTCAGAATATACACTCCTTAGATACTTTCCTTAGATTCTGGCTTTAAGTGGAATGTGGTATTTAAGTGGTATTAAGTGGAATTCTTTATATACACTCCACTACACCTGCCTTTTGTGATGGGTTATTTCACGCTGACGTCGAAATTAGGTGGTGGTCACATTAATGTGACTAGACTGTGTGTATATATATATATATGTATATATAAACTCATGTTTGTGAAAATTGCAACACCATGAAGGACTTACGCGAGTGAGCTGAAATTTTCAGGAAATTTAAATTAGCACATGATATGCAAATGATTTGAATTTCAAATCCGTAGAGCATGCGTATGCTGAGCAGCGCCCTCTGAACGGCGGATGGATCCGAATAAATAGACGGCTGTAGCGAGGCGTGTATGGTTATCGGTGGTTATCTGTTAGTGGTAAACGTTAGCTCAATCGTTACTTATGCCTCTTCGAAAAGAGAGCGAGATTTGAACAACTTACAGAGTTTGAACGGGGGAGAATCATCGGCCTTCGTGAAGCTGGATTGTCTTATCGTGCAGTAGCCGCTCGTGTGCAGCGTAACAGCAGCACAGTGATGCGTCTTTGGAAGCAGTGCACGGACGAGTGTCGGACAACTCAGAAATCCGGGAGTGGATCCCGAAATGTGACGTCAGCTCGCGATGATAGACACCTGGTCCGCATGGCGCTGACGGACCGTACAGCTTCCTCTAGACAATTGGCAGCACAGTGGTCAATAGCTACAGGTGTTTCATTGTGTGCTTCATCAATTCGTAGACGTCTGCTGCAGCGTGGACAGCGCGCAAAGACTCCTTTATACAGGATCCCTCTCACGCTAAACCATCGCCGCCTGCGGCTACAATGGGCCGCTCAGCATAGAGACTGGCGTGCTGATTGGCAGCATGTCGTGTTTTCTGACGAATCCCGCTTTAATTTGTAGTACCATGTTGGCCGCATTCGTGTCAGACGCTATGCCGGTGAACGCCACCTTTCGGAGTGCATTATCGAACGCCCCAGTGGACGAACACCCGGAGTTATGCTCTGGGGTGCCATAGCATATCATGGACGATCTCAATTGCTAAGAATTATGGGCAATATGAACAGCAACCGGTACATCAGTGAAGTTCTACAGCCCCAAGCTGTTCCCTTCCTTCAAAGCTTGCCAGGCGCTGTATTTCAACAGGGCAATGCCCGCCCTCATATCGCTAGGGACTGTTCAATCCTTCTTTGCAACGCGGCAGGTACAGCTTCTTCCTTGGCCTGCGTATTCCCGAATATATCGCCGATTGAACATGTGTGGGATTTCGTTGGTCGGCGTCTCGCCCGTGATCCTCGTCCTGTTGCTTATGTAGACGAACTTTGGGTGCGCATACAAACAATATGGAATGCTCTTCCTCAGGCAGACATTCAAAATTTGTTTGACTCCATGCCACACTCCGCGTAGCAGCACTTATTGCGGCGCTTGATGGTTTCACAAAATACTGATTCCGATATCTTGTTATTGTTTGTTTGCTTTGAACATTTAATCATTTATTTGTACCACTACCACTCAACTGTGTATTAAATTTCATTCAATTATGACGACTCCTTCATGGTGTTGCAATTTTCACAAACATGAGTTTATTTATATATAAGTCTTCTATAGTACATGCGTTTATCACTGCACTCATCCTAAACGGCTGGACCGATTTTGATGAAATTTGTGTGTGTTTGAATGGGTCCCTGGAGGGTTTAGATTCACAAGGGTAACAAAAGTATTCAAAAGGACAGTCGTTTTCGTGCATTAAAACAAGGTTTGTTGGTGCTCTTCTCTAATGGAGAGCGGGAAGATGGAAGCATCTTCAGTCCCCCCTCCCCTTATTTTTTTTTGTAGAAGAGTTGGCCTGATGGAGATAAAACATCCCGGCGTCATTGCGTGAGCTGGAGATCGATTAAAATGAATGCAATTTAGAAGTCTGAGGCTTTGGACTTAAACCCCACAACGTTTTCAAATAGATTAAAACAAAAAGTTACGAGTAGATACCCATCAATGCAATTTAAAATAAAAATAGTAAATAAATAAATTGCCATCCCAGAGAGAAAAGGGTATTGAACTGTGATCTATACAACAGTTTGTTGAAGCTCCCATTTTCCTGTTTTTATAATGAGAAAGATAATGTTCCTATAGTACATGGTATTCATAGTATTTTTAATGCTGGTGCAGATTTTTGCATTTTTAGGAACAGATTCAATCTCTTAATGTAAGGAACAAATAACCAAATAGAAACAAGAACAGGCACCACTTTTCCTTAAATCATTAAGATTCATTCATTCATATATATATATATATATATATACAAAATTCTCTTCTATGCATGTGTTTGTCACTGAACTGCTCCTAAACGGCTTGACCGATTTGGATGAAATTTGTATGTGTTTGACAAAACATGGTTAATGTTTTTCTGTTATCCCCTTCGTTGTAAACCGCCACCAGATGATGATGCAGTACATCAACTTATACATTCAACCAATCGCTATGAAAATTGGTAATGATATGTATTCGAGTATGAAAAATAGATTCGCGCTACCCACTTTATTGTTACTTGCCACTAGATGGTGCTGCAGCATTTCATGTTATATACCATTCAAACGATATCAGTGAAAATGAGTATGCACATATATTGGAACAAGAAAAATATATTCGCGATACATAATTTTCCACATTGCATTTTTTTTTTTTTTTTTTTTTTGCAGGACAACGTATGCCGGGTTCTGCTAGTATATATATATATATATATATATTCATAATTATATATATATAACTTTTTAATGGTTAAGAAAATAACTTTTGACATATATATGACTTGCACATATATATATATACACTCATGTCCATAAATTAAGGATAATAAATTTCAGGCAAAGAAAAAGAGACAGAAGCAAAACAAATTTGACTTATTGGTAAAGTCTATTTATTAAACAAAAGGTAAAGAGCAAAAAAGATGCTATATGTTTGACATAATTAATAAAAATTGCGATTTTTATTCCCTGGAGCAAATTTCAAAAAAGAACCTATTTACAAAAAAAACAGTATAACATGGTTAGTATGATGGTTAATATGGAGTATGTCTCCCGGACGATGCAATACAGGCCTTACAATGCCTAGGCATGCTGTGTATCAAATTATCAATCTGATCTTGGGGAATATTACACCACGCATCAAGCAATGTCCTCCGAAGTTCCGGTTGACAGGTGGGAGGGGGTTGACAGGCTGTAATTCGTCGGCCAAGCATATCCCACACATGCTCTATTGATTCAAGTCCGGTGAGTATGCTGGCCAATCCATACGGGTGATATCCTCCAATTGAAGGCATTCGTCTACAATGTTTGCACGGTGAGGATGGGCGTTGTCATCCATAAACAGAAATTCAGCACCCATGGCGCCCCAAAACAAATGTACATGTTGTTCCAGAATGACATCCCGATAGATGTGGCCTGTCATCGTTACACTCTGAACAGGCAGGTCAGTTCTGGAACCAAGAATAATTCCTCCCCAAACGAGCCATCCTGCACCACCGTAACGTTGTCGTTCAATGGTGTTCTCTTGGTGGTAACGGGTACCTGGCGCTCTCCATATGAAAGTCTGGCGAGAATCAGACTGCAAACTAAAACTGGACTCGTCGGAAAACATCACACAAGACCACTGTTGCGGTGTCCACAATGCATGCTCTCTACTCCAGGTTAATCGCAGGCGACAGTGAGTTGCAGTAAGTGGAACACATCTGACAGGCCTACGAGCATATAGACCAATGTGCCCTAAGCGTCTGTACGCGGTCTGCCTTGAAACTGTCGTACCGGTAGCTGAAGAGAGCTGACGAGACAGGTCTGATGCTGTGCTCCGTCTGTTTCTTTTGGCAGTAACTGCTAAATACCGGTCCTCATTCGGCGTTGTAACTCGGGGCGACCCGTGCTGTAACATCTACTCACATTACCATCATCTTGGAATCGTTGCCAAAGCCTGGAGATGACACTCTAGGCGATTCCAAGTTCCGCGGATACTTCCAGCTGGGTACGTCCACATTCCAGTCGTCCGATAATTCTACCACGTAAAAAATCATCCAAATGCTTCCTTTGTGCCATAACTATGCGGTTATTGCAATGAAAGGCTTTTAAAGCGCTTGTGACAATTTTACTTCTTTTGCCACCATTCCTTATATACCTCTCTCTTACACTCTCGTCATTGTGACGTATTATCCGCGCCATCTGGTGGTTTCCTGTAATTTGCATATTCTTCTTCGAGATGTGTGTGAAAAATTCTACAGGTGAAATTTTTATTTTAGAATTCAATTTCTGTGTGATTCTGAATTATCCTTAATTTATGGACATGAGTGTAGTTCAGTGCCCATGGAATATGTTGCCCATTAGTGTAGATTCATGAAGATTGCTCATTAGTGTGATTCTGAATTATCCTTAATTTATGGACATGAGTGTATATATATATATGTAGATATATTTCTGTGTACATGCTGAGAACTTTTAAAACAAAACAATGGGGGTTGGCTAGTAAACGGAACCGTCTAGTCTACTAAAACCTGTAGGTACTTTTCCTTTAGCAGAGAACTGTCGAAGTTTCCAATCAGTGGAGACTTGTTGTCGCTCTGGAAGTGGACAGTATGTTGAACTACTTCAATGCAAATGCAGTATTTAAAGGAATCTGTTCAGTTACCATACTTTCGATAACTTCTCTTTTAGCTAGTAGCTTTCGATCTCATTTCAGATCTCAGCTTCATTTCTTATCGCGATTTCTTCATTTCGGTCCATTTACACTACAAGAAAACTCACTATTAAAATAAATAAATATGGGACTCATTTCGTTATATATATATATATATATATATATATAATAATTTTCTACAATGTTTTTTTTTGCAGGACAATGAATGCCGGGATATATATATATATATATCCCGGCATTCATTGTCCTGCAAAAAAAAATGCATTGTAGAAAATTACACATCGCAAATATATTCTCCATGTTCCAATATACACAGTCCAGTCACATTAATGTGGCCACCTGTCAAAAGCCATGAGCTTTTAATACTCCATAAGTATATAAAGGATTTAGGATTAGTAAGGATTTAGCATAAGTATATATAAAGGATGCCCTAGGACATCCTTCATATACACTCCACTGCAATGTGCTGCCACTTTTTTTGTGATTGGTTATTTCACGTTGACGTCGAAAATAGGTGGTGGTGACATTAATGGACTGGACTGTGTATGTGCATACTCATTTTCCTGGATATGGTTTGAACGGTATATAAGATGAAATGCTGCAGCACTATTCGGTGGCAAGTAGCAATGAAGAGGATAGCGCGAACCTATTTTCCATACTCAAATACATAGTATTACCCATTTTCATAGCGACTGGTTGAATGGTATAGAAGTTGATAGACTGCAGCAACCTCTAGTGGCGACGTACAACAAAGGGGATAGCATAAAAACATTCCCCATGTTTTGACAAACACATAAAAAATTTCATCAAAATCGGTCCAGCCATTTAGGAGGAGTTCAGTGACAAACACACGTACAGAAGAATTATATAGATTGCAGGGCTACCTACCGGATTCAATTGTAAATCTAAACCTTCCAGGGACCCACTTAAATACACAAAAAAAAATTCATCAAAATCGGTCCAGTCGTTTAGGAGTAGTTCAGTGACAAACTCATGTACAGAAGATATATATATATATATATATACATTTTTCGGCACGGTTTACTTTTCAAAAAAATAAATAAGTAAAACAAAACAAAACTGTAATTATTGTGCATCAAACGAAAACAATTCAAAGATTAAAAGAGCAAGTATTGATAAAATCGCGGCGATAAACACACCAAGTTCACCTAACGAAAGCAACGAATCAACTCACCTTCCGATCGCAGTTACCTAAACTTTTTGGGGCGAAGAGGACAAATGTCTGAAATTATTTTCAAGGGACTTCCAGAAAAATTGAATTGTCATGTGCATTTGGAGTATGTAATAAGATTTAAGATGTATGCAAATAATAAGATTTAAGATGCAAATAATAAGATTTAAGATGTATGCAGATCAGATAAATCAAACAAGGAGAAGAGTTGAGGGGTAGCGGATGTATAAGGAAACAAAGGAATGAATGAAGGGCTTGAATGGCTAGCGCTCGTTACCACAGGTTTCGGGTCCGAGTTCCAACAGTGCCATGGGTGTTTGTAGTGGTTTGGAATCCACTTTATACCGTAGGTCCCAGTCTAACAGAATCGTAGAGAGCTTGGAGGTATTGTGTTATTCCGTGTCCGTAGTTTATCTTCAGGCTGCACGCACCTTCTGGGTACGGCTAAGTGAGTAACGTCGGTGCAGCGCTTGCCTTAAGCCGTCCTAGACAACTGTCTAAGCGTTATTAGCAGGGGCGTCTCGGAGTATGATAGCATGCAAAAGCTTAGAGAAGCACAGCAGAAGAGCTTATATCTCAGCTTTGGGGGCACTAAGTTGGATCAGATCAGATAACAAACTTGAGCTTGCCAATCAGCTTAACTTCGATAACATATATGCCCTCGATATCTTTCAAAAGTGCCCCTGATCATTCCTATAGCATGTCTGAATCTCGAGATATAACAGCGGGATCAAACAAAGCCATATCCACAGCTCGCAATAGGCTCTGGAACCAAAGATGGCAACCCACATTACATGATATCCGAACTCATTCTCATCAAACAACTTTTCAGTCTATTCTTCCATCATACATCCCATACAGTTGCCCTCTTTGAAATTGCGGCTTGATGGCCAAGTGACAAGCGCTTTGGCCGCTGATACCATAGGCTTTAAACTGTAGGTCCCGGTCTAACTAGCCCAAAGTGTTAAAAAAAAATTCCAAAGTAGGTAGTATGTACCGTAGGTCCAGGTCTAACAGGATCGTAGAGCGTTGCGGGGGTAGTGTTACTCCGCGTCTGTAGCTTATCTTCTCGCTACACGCATCTCCTGTGTAGTGGTAAATGAGTAACGTCGGTACGGCGCTTGCCTTAAGGTAACGAAGACAATTGTCTCAAGTGTTTGCCAGCTGCATTAGAAAAAAAAAAAAAAAAAAAGACTGAATGAAAGATGCAGAGCTCTATTGAAACAGAATGGCGTTAACGTACAACGTAACTCTTGAAATCAATAGATGTAGGGTCTTCCACAGTAATAATATGCCCCACACCAGTTATATACATTGGTTCAATGACATTATGCGTACTAGGCGTGGCAAATCCGATCAGCTGATCCCGGTCCCTGCACTTTTGTTTTCGATCTGCGTAGGACTTTTTAGACTTGTCTTTAATCCCCTTACCTTCAGCAATACGTTCCTTCGAATATTTCTTCCATTTAACCAAAGATTTGACTTATTTTTGGACTTTCCACTTATTTATTTCATTTCATTGTGGAGGTATTGAGTTAAATCTTACTGAGTCTTTCCAATGAGCCACTGAACATCTTAAGCTCCCAGCGCTGAATTCTAGGTCAATTTCCCTCCTCCCACTAGACTCTTTTCCTCTATACGTTGATATACTACTACATCACTGTACTAGAGCTGAGTTGCCTTTTTACAGTTTGGGAATGATGTGGGTGAGAAGTCTGATTGGGCTCTGTGACGCTCTGAACTTAACAGCTTAAAGTGGATTCCGAAGCACTACAAACATCCATGGCACTGCCGGGACCCGAACCGGAAACCTGTGACACCGAGCGATAGATACTGGCCATTCAGGCCCCTACGTTGATATATCAGTTAGATTTCTCCAATCATGTATAGTTTGAAGTTCTCCTTCAATGGCACATCAGTCTCATAATGGGCCACGACCGTCTGCCTACTGGCAGATTTTAAGACAGGAGATATTTTTCTTTTTACGGGGTAGGCTCTACAGTCATATTATACCGGGACCAAAGGTTTAAAATAGATTCTAAAAACCACTACATGCACCCATGGCACCGCCGAGACTGAACCCGAAATCTGTGGTATCGAGCCCTAGTCACTCGCCCATCAGGTCCCATATAGTTTGTAGGTTTATCAACATTTTAAGACATAATGTTCCAATCCTGAACCAATTTTAAAGGTGCTTTCACATCAAAAGGCTCAACATGATGATTCTGAGCCAACTTCATTCGCCCGATGACTCTCTGCAGCCGTTCGAACAGCCGTACGTCGCTTGAGAAAATTTTCGCCGAGGACATTGAAATGATGACGTTTCTGATACTGACATCCACTGCACCGAAACTCCTGCTTTCCAAAGGGCATTTTCATCACCGAATAAACCATGTTGTGTTTATGATCTAAAAGGTGAATGTACAATACAATATGTATAATCTCTTACAGAAACCACAGTACAATGGCCAATTGGCACTTCAGGTGTGTTAATTTTTGATATTCATCAGGAACTGCACAAATGCAATACAAATTTGTGAATTAAATTTGTTAAATTAGGTAAGCCACATGATTAATTTTTAAAATTCATGCTGATATTTTCTGCTTCTTTTTTTTAAATTGAAATGTTGAAATACAAATCAAATTTTTAAGTTTTAATTAAATCATTAAAAAAAGTTTAATCAGTTAATCAAGAGCAGTTAATTTCATTTAAAAACTAAGACACAATCTGAGATGTATGATATTTCCACTTATGATTATTTTTCTTACTGAAAATCAGGGATGAGAAGTCCACCAAAATATTTCCAACTTACGAAAAAGATTTTTTTTAATATGAACTCCCAATTCCTTTTCCTAATTTTATGCGATATGATCTTTAAGGTAGATAAATTTATGAAACAAATTCAAAGACTTTTATTTAATTCATATATCTATAAAAACAGTTTTTGATAAAGCATTTTTTACAACTTTAAAGATACCTTGCACCTCTAAATTTGCTTAAAAAATGCATATATCATATAACCAATTAGCAAAGTACTATAGAATAGCTGAAGCCAAACAAAAGAACATTAAACATTTTAAACACAAAAGATGCTATATTTGCAATACATTAAATATTTTTTTTCTCATTAACAGAGAATAGCTCCTATAAGATTTTTCTTCATTTTGGTTGCAACATGGGTTTTTTATAAGCCTCAGTGCTCAGAAAAGTCTCTCAACATCTACTTGGCTACTAAAAGCAGTAAAATGTTTTTGCTAGATACAGTTGAATTAGCAAAATAATTGAATGGCCTCTTTAACATTAATTATTTGAAATTTGAAAATTAAAAATTATTTTAATAAAAGAGCCAGGAATCAGATTTTTAAAACGCTGCTCGACTCCCAAACTCTGCTGAAAATTTTAAACATTGCAAATCTTCTTTCACAAAAGAAATATACACATGAAATTCGAGAGTATTTCCAATTAAAAGATACTGCTTCTCCCTTAATATTGAATTTATTCCAAAGTTCATTCATATATATATATATTTTTATGCAAGAGATACTTAAAAAGCATTTCTATCATTTAAGTTTTCTTTTTTTTTTCCCTTTTTCATTAATTAAACACTCAAAAATTTTACTAATAATAAAATTTCCAATAATTTTAACTAAACAAAAAAAAAAATTAACAGAATAGTCATACACAGTGAATAAATATGAACACTACAATGGTGAAAAAAATAAATGTATTTATTTAGATACAAAGGCATGAAAGATTTTAACAAAATATTAAACAATCATTAAGAGAAAAATATTGATTTATTTAAAATGAAGGCTCAGATAATTCTAGAAGAATTCTTAGCAAAAGAAACAATTCATTTCTCAACAATAGTTAGACATTGATGTACATAATAAAAATTAAATATTTTTTTTAAAAATTGAGCATGAAAAAAAAAATATAATAATTTAGCACTGAAATACATTTATGAAATTAGCAAACATTACCTGATAAATTGTTACAAACACTATACTGCAATAGATTTAATAAGGTCAATTAATAGATAATTTTAAACTACTGTTTACAATAACTTTTAAATATTCATTATTTCTCTTTAGCAAAAGAGAAAGAGTATTCTAATGAAATAATCTAATTAAAACACTCCTCCAATAAGTTCTTGTAAGTTTCGATGTTTCTGTATATGCAATCTTTATACACTAATAAATAAATCACGAAAGTGATTAAAAAAAATCTACATGATCAATTTGAAGACTATCCAATTTTTTTAAAATTAAGCATATAATGTTATTGCTTTCCTTTTAATTTTAATCTCTCCAAAAACTAAATAAAAAAGTATAACAATCAAAGGCAAAACAATTTGATTTTAAAATTAACATTAAGTATCAAATATTTCACTTTCATAGTAAAAAAAAAAAATCTTACTTGTATAAATTATTAAAAAAAAGAACAATCAAATTCATTTTACAGGTAATATAAGTATTGGAATACTGGGAAGATAAATCATAGAAAAGATTATAAAATCTGTAACAAAAACAAAAATAAATTAATATCATTATAAAAATAAAATCATCGTCTTTGGCTTTCCTTTCTAGTTCTTTTGCTTTTTCTCACTTCTGGCGCAGGACTGAAGATCCACTGGCGCTAATACATTCACCCAAGCATGTGCTCGAGCTGGAGCCTAAAGGAAATTTGAAACCAATTAATTTAAAATTTTCAAATTAACATTCAACACCTATATAGTATTTTTATTTATGTTTAAAAACCAAATTTAAATACACAATTTGAATTTATAGCAACTGACTTAAATTCATGATGTAACTGTGTTTCCTCCAATGCACTTGTGGCATTCCGGTGAAAAGTTCAGTTGGCATCAAACCTTCTGTCTGAGAGGACGCAACTGGCACAAATAATAATCTCCCATCCCAAGAGCTAGAAGTGGAATCCTTCCACCCATCTTTTAGTGATCATTAAATATACATGTGTTTAAATAAGGTTTCATTTTGTTGGTATTAATGTCATATTTGTGTGCAACACAATAAATGTGTTATTGTACTTTGAGACTCGTTTTTGGCCACACCCAATTGAAGCTGATGACCAAATAAAATGGATGACAGACTACAATGAAAGGAGTCACGAATTTGAAAACTCACCCCTCATAGAATTTGCACATCTATTGCATCATTGTTTAATAAGTTTACAGTATTTTATGGCTTATTTATAAATACATGTAAAAGAAAATTATCCTTAATATTCAAATTTATCATCTTGCTGAAGTGCAGTAAGGATGAGAGGGTAATAAACGTTCTTGTAAATGCACGCATACCAACAGATACATGACGAAAACACTTGACAAACAAAAGCGCCTTACGGAGAACGTAACATTACATAAGGAATGTACATACGGTTACAGTCTGAAATAAGACTATGCAATAGTTAAAAATATATATCTCATAAATTATGTAGCTAAAAAGGAAAACGAAGACATAATATAAATTTCCCTATCAAATAGACTGATCTTTGACAACTTGAGGTCCTGAATTTGGCACACGTTCATACAGACACGGAAGAGAAACAAAAATGCTCCAAAGAAATTTTAATATTTGTATTATAAAACAAATAAGCATTTCGTTATAACATTTCTATTAACAAAACACAGAAAGAACATGTTAGAGAGAGAAAATTTGTTAAAAATAAAAATATTTTGAAGCAAATTTAAAAATTAAATAAAATAAAGTTAAATTAAAACAAGAAGAGCCATTTAAATGGTCATAAATGAAGTTACTTGAGAGAGTAGTATAAGTGAATTGTTTGTGAACATCTGAGCAGTTTGAATATGAGATGATAAAGCTTGGATCTATGGAGCCAGCATCAAATGAAACATTTACATTTGTGAAATGTTTAAGAGCAGCTGTAGTTAGTGTTAAAAGAATGGTTTTCCATCAAAAACTAGGTCCCACTGTACAACTGAAGATCGTTCAGGCAAAATGGAATATTCAGATTACTAAGACAAGAATAAACAGTATGGCAAATTGAAGCAGATCTTAATCAAATGATAATCAAATTGCTCAGTCTTGATAC
>BPLR01001335.1:0-23815 GCA_021605095.1 Caerostris extrusa | reverse complement strand
GCTGTTACCGCGAACATAACAAAATGTATCGGCAGGTAATGGTTAATCCAACAGATCAAACATACAGTGAGTGTAAAAAGTATTCGTACAGTACGACAATTGATTTTAAAAGAGATCCGTTCATAAAAATTATAATTAATTAAAATGAATTTATGTTTATAATAGAACATATTTTCATGTGGAATTGACACAAAAATAATTTTATACATGAATAAATATTTACAAAACTGAAACAATCCAACATCTTGTGGTGTAAAAAGTATTCGTACATCAGGTATATATTGGCCAATACAATCATAATATTTCAGCTAATACCTTGTAGGATATCCTTTAGCTGTAATAATCGCCTTGAGTCTCTTTGGCACGATTCCACCAATTTTGCTGTTATTGAGCTAGATATGGCGTCCCATTCTTGATTAAGAGCTAATTCCAAATCATTTTTATTAGAAATATGTCTGGATCTAATAATTTTATCAAGAACGTCCCATAAATTCTCGATGGGGTTGAGGTCTGGCGATTGGAGGAGGAATTTTCATGAACTTCGGGGTATTATATAGTACAGAGCCTCGTGTTTTGGGCTGTGTGCTTGGGGTCGTTATCGCGCATGAAAACGTAATCACCATTCAAACCCATTTTTGTTGCACTAGGTCCTAAATTATTTTTTAAAATGTCAATATAAAGTTGATGATTCATAATGCCTTTTTAATAGAGACTAATTTGCCCACCCCAGAAGCACTCATACAACTCCAAACAAGCAGACTTCCACACTCCATGTTTCACTGTTGGCAATTAAATTTTAGGATGCATTTCTGTATTGCGCTTTCTCCATACCATTCGTCTCCCGTCCGATCCAATTATGTTGTATTTACTTTCGTCTGTAAAGATAATCTTTTTCCAGAAATCTGGACTTTCATTAACGTATTGCTTGGCGAAAGACAATCGCAGCTTCCGGATTCTTCTCACTAACAAAGAATTTTCGTGTCGCAACACGGGCCATGGAAACCTTCATTTCTGCATGCATTTCGAAATTGTACTTACGGAGACTGCTGTTCCCATGCCCTTTAGTTTTGATGTTAATGAAGAGCCTTTATTTTGGGATCCTTCTTTAATGAACGTACCAGAAACCGTCTGTCAGATGATGTCAATAGACATGGTCGCCCAGTACGAGAACTGTTTTGAACCTTCCAGTGTCAGCAAACTTTTATGATTGACTGCACAGTTGAACGGGGCTCACCGACCAGATCAGAAATCTTGTTGTACGATTTACCATTTTTACGGAGCTTTAAAATCAGCTTCTTTCGGAAACACTTGTCTCTTTCTACTTTTACGACCCATTACAGAATTTCTAGTTTCTTACTACATTAAAATTTCCACTGAAGAACCTTTTAAGTAACTTACAAGATGACGTCAATTAACTACATCATAATGGCTAAACCAATTACAAAATGACTAAAAAAAATGTGCATTTCTTTTCGTGTACGAATACTTTTTACACCACAAGATGTTGGATTGTTTCAGTTTTGCAAATATTTATTCATGTATAAAATTATTTGTGTGTCAATTTCACATGAAACTAGTGAAAATATGTTCTATTATATATTTATAATTAATTAAAATGAGTTTATATTTATAATTTTTATGAACGGATCTCTTTAAATCAATTGTCGTACTGTACGAATACTTTTACACTCACTGTATCAAAGAATTTTATGGATATTTAACACTTCGAAACCTATTAAAGAGTATAAACCGCAACTGTAACTTATGGACTTTCATACTCTTCTTTTCTTGCAAAACAAATGGAAATGAATGCCAAAAACTAATATCCAGTTACTGAGGGCAATATGAGAGAATTTCTACGTAGATGATCTTCTGTTGAGTATGAATACTCCCGAAGAAATAATCCAAGTCTGCAGGAAAGTTTTTAATTACTTTTGAAAAGAGATTTGAATTGAGATGTTTTGAGAAGATTGAATTTTACTAAGGAAGAAGAATACTTCGAAATAGATGGTAGCACGAGCTGCAGATTATTGGGCTTACGGAAATTAAGCAGTGATCTTTTCTGCTTTACCCTCACCTCGAAATAAACCCGCCACTAACAAAACGCAAGATAATATCAAACGCGTCTCAAATTTTCGATCCATTGGATCTGGATTTAATTAGCCCATCTGTAATTTGAATTAAAATATTTTATCACAAGTTGTGGTTAATTTTAAAGTGGATGGGACGATATTTTGCCTGCAAGGTTAGTTACTGAATGCATGGAGTTTCAGAATAATTTTAATATGAATAAAACAATTCAAATTCCTAGATGTGTATCGGAAACAAAAAACAAAAATCTCATTTCACTGCTTTTGCGACGCATCTGAACAAGCTTACGCCGCTATGATCTATTGTAAACAAAAAAAATCCGTGGATGGAACATCTGTAAATCTACTAGTTTCTAAAACAAATGTTGCACCCATAAAACAAATTTCAATCCCTTGTCTAGAGTTACTAGGGTGCAACTCTACTCATTTCATTGCTACAGGCTGTATTGAGTGGTTTTGAGATGAGCATCCAAGATTCTGAAATACATGCATGGACTGATTCAAAAATAGTTCTATTATGGCTTTCTTCCCAACCAAAACGTTGGAAAACTTTTATCGCTAATAGAACATCTAAAATCTTGGAATCCCTTCCCTCTAATTTTTGGCATTACGTGTCGTCTAAAGAAAATCCCGCTGACATAGCAACGCTTGGTATCATTCCACAAAACTTGGGAGGTTGCAGACTTTGGTGGCAGGGGCCAAACTTTCTTCATCAAGATTTTAACTATTGGCCACTTGAAGATCCTGCATCTGAATGAATCCCTGAGGAATTACTTGAAAAAAAGAAGTGACACTATTTTTTTTCAAACTCCTGCACAATTAATAATTTTGAGAAATATTCTTCATTAGCAAAAAATTATTCGCATATTGGCTTATTGTCGACGCTTCCTAATGAGATGCAAACTCGGAGCTAATCTCGATATTCAAGCTACATATTTATCCCTTTCAGAAATCACTGAAATCAAGTCTATTTTATTTCAAGGTGGGTTCAAGAAAGGCATTTTCCTGACATACAGAACAGTTTGCAAGCCCGGAAGACTTTATCACTCAGCAGCAAAATACTCTCCTTGAATCCTTTCTTGGACAATGGTATTTTAAGGACAGGAGGGCGAATTAGAAGATCCAATTTTGCCTTTTAAATCAAAACACCCCATCTTATTACCGGGAAACCACAAGATTAGTGCAATGATTATTCAAGAAGCTGACATTCTGAAACAATCTTATTGGATTGTAGGTGCTAAGATATTGAGTCGAAAAATTGTTAATAAATGTGTCGTTTGCTGCAGGTATTATTCAAAGCCAGTTAAACAACTGATGGGAGATCTGCCTAAGGCTCGTGTCGAGATTAGTCGAGCTTTTACAAACTGCGGTTGTGACTTCACAGGATCAATCGACAAAAACTCGCCAAAGGACGTGGGCAAAAGTCTATTAAAGCTTATGTAGCTTTATTTGTATACTTGGCAACAAAGGCGTTGCACTCGGAATTAGTGGGAGATCTAACAATATATAATTCCATAATATAATTCCAATCCAATAAATCAAAATAATATCCAATTTTTTAAATGACTCATTGATGGATTTCTCAATAGAATCAATTTAATATTCTGGTAAATATTTTTTAGTCTTTTTATAACTGTTCATAGTAAAAATAAAAATAATAAAAGTAAAAACAGGACAAGTTAAAGTGAGTAATGTTTCCTTTTTATTCTTAAATTAATAGGTAAACAATTCTGTATACTTTGACTGCAAGCGATTTCTCTGTGTAAAGAATGCAATGTTAGGAGGCATTGCGAAATAAATCCTTTAGACCCTTTAATGCAATTAAAGTGAAAACTTTATGAGAGCAATTTTTATAATAGGACTAAAAATTCAAATGCTTTTAACAATGGCGAGTTTATGAAAGAAGGTAAATTAAATAAAATCGATATTTCATATCGATCTCAGAAACAAAACATCCAAGAAATATTTCTAGCGAGATACAACTATTAAAATGATAAATAAATTGACATATAATTTAGATTTACGACTGAAGGCTAACCTTCAAAAGTTTGTATTTTATTGCATTTCTGCCAATGATGCTTAAGCTTCTCCAAGATGAAAAAAAAAATATTGTTATGATGACAAAAATATACAACACAATCGTTGGCGCGGTAAAATCCGGTTACAAATTTACCCTATTCTCAGTCAAGAACATTTTGTATAAAAAATATTTATAACCATATTGTGGTGAAATAAAATAGTAAATGATTGAAACATAAAAGTAAATGATCGTTTATTGAAGTGGTAAATTTGATTACGATCAGGACACCACTTCACTTGGTCTTCGCATCTCAGGTGATATAGCCCCTTCTGATTAAAACGTTGAATATGGTATAAAGGAGATAAAAAATGAATTTTAAGTTAATTCCAACTGTGGAATTGTATGAATACGTTAAATCTCAGGATAGATAATTTTTATTGTATAATATATTATAACTAACAAAATCATAAGTTAAACAAAAGATATACAATATATAAATAATAAATATGGTTATAAAAATGATAGGGCTCAGTATACAGATATTGTGACAGCTTTCAGTTTATTGAGCATAAAATAACAAAATTGTTTAAGGGGAAGGAAAGGGGCTGAAAATCGTGTTTCGAGTTCGAGTTGTTTCAGGATTAATAAATCCTTGGGATAATTAATTATCTATTTTCTACTAAAAATAATTAAATTGCTGATTTTCCATTTAATATAGGGATTATAAATTATATTTATAAAACACTGAATAAATTTTGTAGGTTGAATTTTAATATGCCATTATTCTATAAGAAATCAAGTAGTTGCATTAGAGAAGGATTCTCTAGTGTTACTACAATAGCAGAAATTGTTCTCCTAAAAGGAGCAAGGGATAAATAATTTTCAATTCATGCATTTTTTAAAGAATCTTGAAAAAGAAAATAATAATAAATTCCTTAACTTATAGAAATCATTGACTAAGTTACGATTCTTATAGCCATTTTCTTAGATTGCGTTAACATACTCTCACTTCAGTGAATTGAATGTCGAAACTGATTGTTTACAACGATGAGTGGTGGAGTAATTGTGCAGTTCTTATGAATACAATGATGAATATATAAAGAATAACTTCAATAACATGAAGGTTAAACTTGAAAAAAAAGTACAATCATTTTGTAAATGTAAAAAAATTTCGGAAAAATAATAAAGATATAAAAAATATTTAATGCTCGTCGATTGATACTAATAAGAAAGAATCATAATATTCTTTCATTGTGAAATTTAAAATCATTTTATTGATCGTTTTATATTTTGTATATGTAACTAAATTTATTTTTTACTGAAAGGAAATTGCATTTAAATTTCAATTAATCCTTGTGTATTGATTAATTAGAATATTATTTCTTGATTGGTAAAATTAATAGACCTTTCCATAACGCATAGTTTAATTTATTTTTATAAGAATACTTTTTACAAAAATAACTATTAATCGATATTTCCTTACTTGAAAATAATTTTTTTTTAACATGGAAACCCTACAAATTAAAATACATTTTGAACGAGGGAAATATTAACAAGTTGTAACTCAGAAAAGAAATGTCCTCAGACGAAAGACGTCCATAAAAAAAACCCTGTTGAAGTGAAAACATTCCTCCCCGTATTTCAGTTTTGATATAAAGATAGCAGGGGATCCGTTACCCATACTTCACAAAGAAATCGATAAAAAAGTTGAAACGCAAAAAGAAAGAGCGGAGGGAGAATGATTTCTTCTGCTCTCCTCAACGGGGTTACTTAATTGGAAAATGATTAACATTTGCGGTGTGCGTTTCAGTAAAACGCTTGCAAATGAAGAACGGCGAGGGAATGACGCATAAAAAAGGACAAAAACTTCTTTCCAGATAGGAATGTCTTTCGCGACACTTGAAAAACGTCTCTTCTGATTATTCTTGAACGTTGAATTCCCTCTTGCCTCGCCTGAAGGAAATGACATTTTTTGTTCAATTACGGATACATCGGGGAGCAGTAAGCATTATATATTTTTTATTTGGCAAGCATAACAAAAGAAAAAAGAAAACACAAAAGAAACAAAAGAACAAAAGAAAAGTGCAAATAACAAAAGAAAAAGTGCAATAACAAAAGAAAAAAATATAAATAAAAATTCAAAATTATAATTCAGTTAAATCTGTCACATCAATAGATTTTAAATGTTACCACTATTCTTTAAAATGAGTAATGGTAACATTTGACTTTATAAAAGGTTGTAAAAAACGATAAGAAAAAAAAAAAAAAAAAAAAATAAAAAAATATCTTAAACTTTATAACAATGATGGAAACTTTGCTTTTTAAAAAGGCGACGGTGGTTTCCAATGAATGTTAATTTTGCTCTCTTAACTTAACTTCTTTCTTTACTTAAATGATAGATGTTAAGAATTTATTTCACAGATAAATGACAAGGGAAACTCATTGTAAATTGAAAACAAATATTTTCAAAGATAACCATTCCTTCTATAGGAAGTCCTAATCAAAATACGAGGTCCATGATTCGATACTATCATATTGTAAAAGTAAAGAACATGGCCTATTGTAGATTTCTAAAATAAAAAATTAAAAACTAGAGTCCAATTAACGATGGGTTTAAAGAAAATTATCTGTCGTTCTCAAAGAAATTAATTAATGTTTTAAATAATGGCTTGATTTAATTGCATTTTTGTTAACTTCATATTTTGTACTTCACATTATACACAAAAATATTAGGCTTTCACTTTATAAATCCATAATTTAATAAATAATTATAAATTTGCCTAGTGACAAAAGCTGTTTAATTCGAAATCTACTTAACTCGTATTCTTTTTAAAGGATATTTCTATATTTCTAAATACCAAGAGAGATACATGTACATACCATACCTATTTTCCCTCCAAAATGTTTATTTGAGGATTTTAATTCTAAATAGAGAAGTCTGCTGTGATAAAAGTTCTGCTTTATCGCTCTACGGGATGCCATGCTTTATCGCTCTACAGATGCAACATAGCATTTCTATTTCAATGCCTAATTTATGCATATTTCACAGATAATCTATGACAAAAAAATTTTTCAATGGATTTTATACTTCGCTACCTTTTGGAATTATAATACTTCTGATATATTTTTTGTATCTATAACATATAATTTAATCATTCAGAATTTCATGAAAATTCAAAAGAATCTAAAAATACTGAAAATGAATTATTCTAAAATAGGTTTTGCTATTAATTGTTATAATATTATATTATTTAAATTGCTTTTGATATTCACTATTTCATTTGAAATTGATTCACTTTTTATTTAACACGCAGTTAATTTATTTTTAACACATGTATGCAGGATGCAATTCTTCCTTTATTTTCTTTACTTCGAAAAATTAAAAAATATATATAATTGAATTTATGTAAAATGATAAATTCAAATTATGTTTAAAATTAAATCAATGTTTACATTTTGCCTTTAGATAAAATTGCACTTGGTATGAAGGAAATAAAAAATATATATTTATTACATCCATTAATTGTATCTGCAATGAGAAAAACTCTTTCGTTAATTATATTATTTTAAATAATTGAGGACGAAATTTTAATAAGAAAGAGTAAAAATGAGAAAGAGTAAAAAAAAAAAAATTGTAATTTCGAGGAGAAGCCAATGTCTAAGCCAACAGCGCTAATTGATAGTTGCTACAAAAAATAATTTAGAAAATTACAGTCTCGATAAATGCAATTCAAACTGTCAAACCCTCACAGATGCACGAATGACTTTTCTCGTGGAAAGGAGAGGCGGTGGTATTGCTAATGCAGGCAAGGGAATTTTTTTATAGTTAAAGGGGGAAGCAGTGTGGAATAAAATATGTGGAATACCGAATCGATGAGCTTTCGTGTGGCTGAGTCACCGGGACTGAAGGAGCGGGGATGTTGTCGTGATTCCACAGACATTCTCACTAACTGAGTAAGCAGAGTTTAAGGGGGAGCAGGAGATTTAAAAAAAAAAAAGGGTTTTTTTTTTTTTTAATTTTGTTTATGTTTCTAGATTGAAACAGTAATGAGAGGCTCCTTAAGAATCTGACACACTTTAAGGTAATAAACAAATAAACTTATACGTGTTATACTTTTCTTTTGGTGAACTTTGGTGCAATAAGTCAAGGTGACAAAAATGGACTTTTTCCACCTGTAAGTGGATAAATTTTAAAAACTTTGCAGTATCTCGCTAATAGGTTTCAGTTTTCAAGCCGGAAATGGAAAAAATAAAGCAAAGGAGAGTCGTTAAAATTGATCGACGGAACAGAGTTGTTAGTTGTCGAAAGTTTTTCTTCTACTGAAAAGACAGGTAATTTTTGTAGGTAACATGCTTGGCCTTTTGGTTATTGGGAAAAAGGAATATTTTGTAGTTTTTTTTGTATGTGTAGATCAGGACAATTCAAGTATCCTTGCCATGTGTAATCAAAGCGGTTGGTAATGAGGGAAGAGCATTATTTTCTCTAGAGACATTCAGCTTCGCATTTTTGCCTCAGGTTAGAAAAACCTCTTACCTTCCATTTGCGTCTTGTATAGTAAAAAAAAAAAAAAAAAATCCCCGTCAAATAGCCAAAAAGTTGCTGCGAGATGCTCATCGCCATCGCCATCAGTATCCTTGTTTTTGAAAGCAAGCAATAATAAGCAAGCGATAACGCCAGCAAATTTTTACTCCTGTGTGTGCATTACATTATTATGTTTCATACATTTGAAATAGAAGTTTTAAAATATGCGCTGCTCTCTCGTACTATAGTTATTGTTCTTAGTAAGGAAAATAATTTACGGCAAATTTTTAACAATTAAGTAAACGATTAATGCACAATAAAAGTATATTTTGCTTAAAAATAATTTTTAAAAAATCACATTTGTTTTTCAAAGACCCATAACGATTAACAGAAATAATATCTGAATTGAGACACTTGTTGGCAGTAAGTTACTAAAATGCCTGAAGAACAATTATATACATTTTTTTTCAGTTCTAACACAGCTGGCAAACACTTAGGCAGTTGTCTTTGATGACTTAGACAAGCGCTGCACCGACGTTACTCACTTAGCACTACCCAAGAGGTGCATGTAGCTTGAAGATAAGCTATGGACGTGGAACAACAATACCTCCGCAACGCTCTACAACCCTGTTAGACAGGGACCTACGGTTTAACGTGGATTCCAACCACTTCAAACATTCAGGCACCGCCGGGACTCTCGAACCCGGTACCCAGCGCCAGAGCACAAGTCACTCGGTCGTTTAGGTCCTTACAGTTATATACATGGTTAATAGGATTTATTTTAATTTTTCAATGAACTTGTTAATTTTAAATGCTTTGCACATGCAAACCACTGATTGTATAATTAATGGCATTAGATAATATTTATGACATGGACAAATTAGCAGCTGACAGTTTGGTGCTTAGAAATGTCTGGTGTGTAGAGTTTTGAATCTTGAATTTAGAAAATTTGGTGTTTAGAATTAAAAAAATGTATGGAGATACGCAAAATTCTCAATTTTTTTGTTAATTCTTATTTTTCATGACATCTTATCCAAAGGTCAAAAAACAAACTTGTTTATATTATATGGAATGGATATATCGGTTACATATGAATGAATGACTATTGCTATTGCTGCTAGAAAACAATAATAATGTAGCACATAAATTCATATGGATAATTACATACACTTAGCTTGTAAAACTTAATAAATATAAAATTTCCAAGTGAGTGTTTTTAATGTTCGATAGCCTGAAATTCTTCATGGTATATAAGAAAAGGTTTTTGATAAAGAGTGTCTTGATAAAAAAAATTCATAAAGGAATAGTAAGAAAAATTTCGATTTAAAAAAGTGATTCTTGTGGCATATTTATAAGGCAGGACTCAAATTGGTTTTAAAAATAAATATAATGAAATGGATATTAAGTTTAAATTTTTCATAAATGTGTATATTTTTATAAATTTGTTTATGAAATCATTTGATGAGCAAAATTAATATACCACCGCACGAATTTAAGAAAAAAATGGCCCGTTACATTCCACAAAAATGTTTATTTAATTTTGAAAGCCTTTAATTAAAGAGAAAGTTTAGAAATTTCTAGAAATATAAGAAAGCTTATGAGGGCCAGAATGGAATTTCTAAACAATAAATAATTTTTTTACAAAACTTGATATACAAAATTTGATATTTTTCTTCACTTCATCTTTGTGTGTGTTTCTTTTTACAAACTCATTTTGATAGAGCATAAATCTAATTATATTAGTATATAATAATTGATTAAATTCTTATTTTTAATAACATAAAATTTATTTTTTTGAATAATTGATAATCTTAATAATTACTAAAACGAATTATTTAATATATTTATGTATAATTATTGATTCCGTCATTTGTCGTGAAATTTTATTTGAAAAGAACGATTTGCTTTACTTTTTCAAAGCCATTGATTTTAAGCAATTAATTATTTAATTAAATTTAAAAGCTTTTAAAATTTTAAACGATTTTAAAATTATTTGCTAAAACTATTTAATACATTTCTATTATATACACAGTCCAGTCACATTAATGTGACCACCTGTCAAAGCCAGAATAACCACCTTTGGCAGAGCGGACCGCAGCAAGACGTACAGGAAGAGAGTCAATTAGGTTTTTGAAGGTGTTCACTGGGATGTTGAGCCAAGCCGACTCCAGTGCTGTAGCCAGCTGATCTTGATTACACGGTTGAGGATCCATGGCGCGAACAACCCGATCTACGTAATCCCACATATTTTCGATTAGGTTTAAATCCGGTGAGTTTGCTGGCCAGGGGAGTACGGTAAACTCATCTTGATGCTCTTCGAACCACGCACATACACTACGAGCTGTATGATACCTCGCACTGTCCCTACCGGTAGATGCCATCATTCTGAGGAAAAATAATTCGCATGTAGGGGTGGACATGGTCCGCAAGAACAGATACGTAATTGTACTGATCCATCGTGCCTTCCATAATGATAAGTGTACACAGTGAATGCCAGGAAAACATTCCTCAAACCATAATGCTCCCTCCTCCAGCTTGGATCCTTCCGGCAATTGTTGCAGGGTGTTTGCTTTCAGACGTTTTACGCCATATACGCCAACGTCCATCTGTCCAATAGAGCATAAAAAGTGATTCATCGGAAAAAGACACCTGTCGCCACTCTGTGGACGTCCAGTTTCGGTACTGGCGTGCAAATTCCAGCCTTCGACGCCGATGAACAGCAACCAGCATAGGGACATTAACCAGGCGACTGCTGCGGAGGCCCATGCGCAGCAACATTTGCTGAACCGTTGTTGAGGATGCACTCTTGGTAGTCCCTTGGTTCATCTGGGCGGTCAGTTGCTCAACAATTGCAGGTCTATTCGCCCGAACACATCTCCGTACCCTTCGTTCGCCTCTGTCATCTATTGCCCGTGGTGCACCACATGTTCCACGTTGTTTGTATAGTGCCATTTTGCCATGCACGGTATACTTTTACCACGGCGTCCCTCGAACAGAGCACTAAATTAGCCGTTTCCCAAATGCTTCCACCCTTGGCCCGAATGCCCTTTTGGACGTCGGATAAATCGCTACGTTTCTGCATTACGCCAACAATTGAAATGCGGTCCGATGCCCTAGGACCTCCTTTATATACTCTCCACTGCAATGTGCTGCCGCCTACATTTTGTGATTGGTAATTTCACGTTGACGTCGAAAGTAGGTGGTGGTCACATTAATGTGACTGGACTGTGTATATAGTTTTAAGATGACTATCATATAGTTTTAAACAATTAAATTACTCATAAAAGGTAATTGTTCTGAAGAAAATTGTGGGAGAGTATAAAATAATAATTCATAGAGAAATGTATAGCATAAATTAAAAATAATAACGTTAATTCCAAGACTTAAATTCCAACATGTACAAATGACTATTTATCGAAATTACTGTCGATTATCAAATAAAACATACTAAAGAAAATAAAATTCTCCACCTTGTAGAGGTTGAATAAATGTGCTTTTGAATACATGTGAATATTACTTTTGAATTTTATGGTATTAGTTATGATCATGGCGGCAGCTATGTCGAAATGAAGCTTTCAAATTGAAACTGTTAATTTCCATCTGACAGATGCTATTTGGAACGTGTATTTGCGATATAAAATGACTAATTGATGAATTAATCATATTAGAGATAATAATATATTTAAATTTCACCTGATTACTCTCTTTCCTTCATTGAGTTAAATTGCTTGTCATGGGGAAGTGTCATTATTAATTAGGCTTGCATATAAATAATTTGCAAATAATTAATATCTGTAGATATTTTATATTTACGTGTCGAAAATTTTGTAAATGATGCACTTTTCAGGTGAATAAAATCTTTGTTTCAATGATTATGCTGGGCTCGCTTTAACGCCAAGTGAAAAGAAGGGAGCATATATATATATTTAATGGGGATATATATATATATATATATATATCTTTGATGGTGTCGGGCCCCTTATTTGAAGTTAACACCCATTGACACGACCCATGAAGAATTAGTCATGTCGCGCAATGGGAGGTCGGATATAATACACTCAAAAGAGTGAAAGGGGAAGAACCTCTTTTACGAGAGTTGATGGGGACGTATCGCAGGCGGTTGCTCGTCGCGTGGCGTGGCGCTTGTTGCCGACACGCTCCATGACCTGGTGCGACGTTTATCTGTGACTGCTTCCCCACTCTCTTGCCACAGTGAATCATCAATTGATGTTCCGCTGCCAACGAAAAAAAAAAAAAAAAACCTCTTTGTTCCCTAAACACGCTGCTGAAACAGCTCAGGAACAGGGCAGTTCAGTCGTTGAGCCACATGCGGCTTGACGCAGTAAGGAATGTGACAAATAAAATCCTAAAATTTTCCTAAAAATGTTGATATATTCTACTCTTAATATCAAATATAACCCGCCATGGTTTGTTTTTTAACATTATATATTAAATTTGTTTAAAAAATAACATTTAATGCAGTAAAATAATACTTACATTTTCAAAATTAATATTAAAACGAAATTAAAGTAAAATTAAGATTTTAAAACTTCTAATGGAAAAAAAAAAAAAAAAAAAAAAAAAAAAAAAAAAAAAACTTTTCTTCTCATAGTCATCTAAATATTATTATTTCTTATTTTAATAAATTTATTTTAATATATTTTATATATAAAGAATATATTTAAAAATATATATTATTTGAAATAAAGCACTTAGAAGTAATTCATCATAAATTTCAGATCTCAATTCGACTGTTATACTTCAATTTTTTTGAAAATTTAAATAATTTTTTTATTGATTTCTTTTCAATACACATTTTTTGCTAAAAAACTTAAAGTTAAAATTATAATCATATAAAAATTCGCGTACAATAACAATCACATTTTGATTAAAGTTCTATTAAAGTTAGTTTTCAAGCAATAAACTATATTGTTATAAAAATATAGATAAATACCAGATAAAAAAAACTTGTGTTGCAGTTTCTAATTTCAGAAATACACACCACCCACAAAAATTCATATTAATTATTTTTATGAAATTTTAGATAACATGCAATTCTACTACTATGTGACAAGAATTTTTTTGTATACTTTCAATCTAATGTTAAATTTCATTTATATTAATTAAATTTCATTTTTTATATTGAAACCTCTTAATGAAGTTTTGTGTGTCCTACGAAATTAATCTTATTTACTCAATCAATATTTGAATGTTTTCAAAAATGCAAGAATAGCATTTATTTCAGAAACTTGTGAAAAAACTGTTAATAAATTTTCTAGTATATAAAAAAAAATTAATTTTGTTTTGTATAAAAAAAAAGTAAATTTTCTTTAAAAAAATCGCTTTAAAAATTTAACTATTACGATGTGTATAATTAAGTGAAATACTATACTAATTAATTAAAATTAAATCGTTTATTTTACACGAAAATTTAATTACTTTATTATTGTTTTGACTGCTTAAAAAGTAGTATATATTTATCCAGCATTATTCGTAAGTTTTCAACAAATGTATTTTTTTAAACTTTATATTGTACTCCAAATAGGGCAGATAATGTTTTTGTGGTTTTTTTTTAAAACAATATAATATTTTCTACCTTTGATTTTTTTGTCAATGTGTTTGGGCACTAAATAAAAATAAGTATTGCAATATTTTTGAAATTAAGAAATCAGTCTTGTAAATTAATGCTGCGAAAAATTTAATAAAAGCTTTAAAATTTTTAAATAATTGCAAGCAAGCTTTTATACATTAGTAAAATTTGTACGTTAAATAATCGTTAATTTAAATTGAAATGATTATATTTTATAAAAATTATTTTAAAAACATGAATTTTAAGTACTATCAAAATAATTATATAAATATTTATTTTAGTCTAAAGTATTTATTTTTTTTATTTACATTTAAATATTATTATATGACACAATTGAACAATTTACATTTTACATAATTACTCGGCGACGGTGTAAATAAATATGAAATTACCGCAAAAGATTAAATTACTCAGCGACGGTGTAAATAAATATGAAATTACCACGAAAAGATTAAATGGATTATTCCATAAAAAGATATGAGTGTCAGCTTTCGTCCTTAATGTATATTTATTTTGTACACAAATTCACTATGATACAATAGATTTTGCTCATTTTTCTCCCATATGTTGGAAAAAAAAAACACGATATCTCACATAATTAATCAGCATTTCAAAAATTTTAAAAATCTCTAATTCTTTTATAGAATTGCCGTGGAAAAAAATGAAGGAAAGATAAATTTAATAAACTCGTTATAAACCGTTAATGACCGAATGATACATTAATAATGATATGTTATTGATAAGTGATTCCATTGATAAGAGGAAACCAACTTTTTAATAGTATTGGATAATATTTTACTTGGATACATTTGACTTGATAGTTGACTTACATTTGAATTTGGATACATCGACATCTGGGTTTTTTATTACATAAAACTGCATTCAAATTACTATTAATTACCATGTTTTTATTTTCATTATTAATTAATTAGATTGTGATTCAATAATAAAGCTCAATAAATTAGAATTTTTTGTGATGTTGATGTTTTCTAAAAATTCCTACTCAGACTTTTTCAGAAATGGAATATACGCAGTTTGTTTCTTTGTACACAATTTTATGTCGAAATTCCTTGAAATGAAACTTTATAGGATATTGCAATGAGAAAAATAGTTGGTAAATAATAACTGACAATGTGTAACCATTGAAGTAAAAGCAACTGGGGAACTGAATGCATTTATTTCAAATGTCAAGGGAAAGGGACAAACATAAGATGTACGAGAACCTTTTATCTACGGAAAACGAATTCTGCAAGTTGTTGTGGATGGTATCAACTCTTCTCTCGCGACTTGAGCGTAGTAAGAATATAGAGAATAATCCATCTGCTGCTCTCAAATCACACCACGAAAGAAAAATACTAAAAACGGAAGGTGAATGCAAAGAAATAAATAAATATATCTTCCTGTCTATATAAAAAGGAGACGTTTTACTCAATTGAAAAAAGATTGCGTTTCAGGTGTGCATTCCAATAAAACTCTTGAAAGTAAAGGCAGCATGGAAAGTACTGCTGAGATAAAAAAATAAAAAAGATGAAGCGTCAGCTTTATACTCAGATTAGCACCAAAACGATTTCCCATTGGAGGGAAGTATTGAACGTTGCTGCCACGTTCGCATCCGTCTTCCCCTTCCTTTGAGTATAATGAAATTTTTATGTTGAACTTCAACATGCAATCTGCCAACATGATGTTGCCTGACTTTCATATATATATCGTCTGTTCAATTAACTTTGCAACATTTTAGAGAGTACTTTTTATCGTACTTTTTCTGCCTTCTTATACATAATATTTGATTTTATGAATAATCAGGATGCAAGTAATGTTAGAAAGCAAATTAATTTGTCCCTCAAAGCATCTTTGTTTTATTCTGTTTTGACATTCATTGAATTCCCATCTGTGATAATCCTAACTTCAATGGACTGAAATGTTCTGCCATTGTATTCAAGGGATCAGGAGAAGAGGAAGACCCCATCTCACTAAATGATGGATTGTTTGCAAATTGCAATGAAATTGCAAACCAATGCTGACCCACCACCGAAGTGCTCATACCATTCAAAAGTAGTAATAGTACCGTAGTAAATGCCTCGATTTAGATACTTTGCAGGTTTTCTGCACTAAATAGCGCTCATGCATCAACATTGAAAAAACGTATAATTCATTATTATTGGTGTTTTATTTTCAATTAGAAACATATTCCATCCTCTTTTTGTTTGCTGTATCACATATTTATGCTTTTGAACAAACAAATATTTTTTCCAACAAAATCTTGCATATTGATTTAAATAGATATCTATGATATATTTAATAGACATTCATTAAAACACGAATATTTTATATAAAAGAATTCGAATAACATTAATGTTTTTTATAATTTCTACAGCTTCGATGACTTATTTGACCATTTCTTTATTAAACAAACCGAGTGGAAATATAATACTTAATCACTAAGGCGGCGTGCTCAATCACTAGAAAAATCAATTTACTTTAATTAAATTCTCACTACGGGAATCGAATGGGCGTTTCAGACGAATGAAGATCTTTTCCAACTCCTAGTATTTGTTCACACTCTCCCTATATATATTTGTATATCTTACTCAAATTTTCATTCTTTTTTAATAAAATACTTTTTATTCATCCACTCAAGTTCAAATACATTTTTTAAAACTTGTAACAAATACCGTCAGTGGCGTATCGTGCAGATCACTGGAAAAAAAATTTCTTTTTCAGATTCTAGTGTGACTCAAGGAGTGAACAAAATGGAATATGAAACATGAGAGAGAAAGTGTGTGTGTGTGAGAGAGAAAATTTTTTCTATCTTAAAAAAAAAAAAGGAATGGAAATTATTTATAAAGGACTTACTGCAACATAGTGAAAAAGAAATTCTGTCATATGCATATACATATTTATATCAATTGTAATTATTTAATAAAAAGTAACTAAAATAAAGTTTTTTTTTTTTGTTGACCTAAGTAGGAATTGACTTAAACTTTTTTATATTACTTGTTATAGATAAAGTTGCTGCGGAGACGTAACGACTGAGACGGAAACAAACGGAAGGTTTCCTCTTATTGAAGGATGTGTGGTTGGAGGGGGCAGATGATGTCCCCGTCTTTTTCTCACTTTCCACTTTTCATGGCGTCAAAAATTAAATTCGAAAGAAATTTTGAAGTTGAGGGACTAATGAAATTCAAGAGTTTATTTAAGTAAGTAATTCGGAAAAAGCCCGGTGAAAATCTTTTTCTTACACAATCACATACTTTAAACTCTTTTCTTTAAAAAATTTAGATTGAAATTTCATCTTTAAGTAATATGCCTTCTTTATTTTTTCAGTTAGTCAAGTAAAGATTAATTAAGATTCCATACATTACTTTACAATCATTTTTTTAAATTTTTTTTAAACTTCTTATTTGCACTATATTATTGATTTAAAAGCATTAAAGATGCTTTTAATTGCAAAAACTTAAATGGCTTAACAAACTATATGTTATATTTATATACTATTAATATATATATATATGTATAAAAAAAACGCTTAACTTCATAACAAAAATATATATTTTTTTCCAATGCAGCTGTTTTATAAGCAAACAGACATGGACGTCTTCGATGCCAATAATAATTTGAGCTGTTTGACGAGTTCGAGGAGAAAAATTCCTATTTTCTTTCATCTTGCTCAGCGTGAATGCATTTTATTGAATTCAAATTGCTTTCGAATTGAAGAAGGAAAATGCCTCACTCCTTTTTTTCTTTGTCACTATTATAGATGTGGTTTTTCTTCCTGTCATACTAAACCAGATTAGAATTATAACACAGGGTATGGTATAACGATGGTATGGTACTTAAACAATTTTTGTCTGTTCAGAAAACATTAATAATTCCATTTATTACTCAAAATACTGTTGAATGTTAAAAGAGAAAGTAAACATCGCTTCAAAAACTGAAGTGATCTCCAACGTTGCCAATACTAAAACTTGAAACGTTTTTGAATCCTTTATTACCTCAATGTACTGGACTTGAACATTTTCTTAAAATATCGTCAATAAAACCCCTAAAAGTTTTTCAAAAGGTAGAAACATTTAATCCTAGAATATTTACTTCAATTTCAGGATTTGTAAATATTGTATTTTTCGATACTAGATAATAATATTTCAATGATTTATTATCTTAGTTAACCATTTTAACGTTGTAATTTGTTTTTGGTGTTGTAGCATTTATAGGCGACAGTGATTTTCCTTACCATAATTATCAGAGTAGAATAACATCTGAACTTCTGAAGATTTTTCCAAATAAAGGATTATTCAATTTAAATGATTTGCGAATAATTTTTGCTAATTTTTGCGAATAGTATAAAATCAAGCCAATAAAAATCATTCAGTATATATATATATATATATATATATATATATATATAGGTAAAAAGGTATATAAAAACAATAATTTTGTATTATGCGAATTTTTTTTATTTTAATGGTAACATGCATAAGCTTTACTTATGATTTATTGCCCTTTTCTACATTTTTTATATCACTTTTGCTTTATTGACATGCACAACAAAATAAGTAATGAAACGTTTTATATATGAACTAAGCAAAGAAAATAAAGGGATTTTTAAATATCGTTTAATTACTTATAGATAATTTTATTTCAGTTTCTACGCGACATACTACTGTACTCCAACAAGTATGAAATTATTTTTTTTTTCAAAAACTCTTTATTCTTCCTTCCATTTATTTCATCGCCTTGGCAAAGTAATCCCCTCCGGACACAATGCACGTATGCCAACGTTTTTTACACTCCCCAATGCATGCTAAAAAGTCATCGGCAGGATGCCCCGGAGTGGTCTTTTGAGTTTAGGGGAATAGCCAGAAGTCGCACAGTGTGAATACGGTGGTTGCGAACAATATGAGTTTCATTTTGTGCGAAAAAGTCACGAAGAATCAATGCAGTGTCAGCTTTCGTAATCAGTGTCGATATTTGACGCGTTTGAGGCTCAAAATGGGAAATTGACAGATTCTTTGAAATTCAACATCAGCAGCAGGTCTCTAATTGTAAATCGGCGGTTTGCAAGCACCCAAATCTTTAATGTTTTGGACGTGAGCTTCGTCGGTTGAGGTGCATGGTCGACAGAGCGCTCTTTGTCTTTAACCCGTACTCTGCCTTCTTTGAACTGCTTATACCACTTCTAAACATTTCTTTCCGATATAGAATGCTCACGAATGCCTTCTGCAACATTCTATACGTTTCCCGCTAACATAATTTTAAAGCATGTTCTTTCAATTGTTAGACATTTCAAAAATCGTCGGGAATCACTTTTAGCGTCTCAAAGCCTAACACTAATGAATATTTTGACGTCAAATTTTATTCAGATGTCAAGCTTTGGCAGTGGCAGCAGTAAAAAGTAAAAAATAAAAAAAAGCATTGAAATTTCTCTCAGCCCGAATTCTAAATTGAAAATTACTTTTTGACAAGTACAGAATATACACTCATGTCCATAAATTAAGGATAATTCAGAATCACACAGAAATTGAACTCTAAAATAAAAATTTCACCTGTAGAATTATCACACACATCTTGAAGAAGAATATGCAAATTACAGGAAACCCCAGATGGCGGATAGTACGTCACAATGACGTGAGAGTGTAAGAGAGGGGGCAGAGTATGAATGGTGGCAAAGAAGTAAAATTGTTCACAAGCGCTTTAAAAGCCTTTCAGTGCAATGACCGCATAGTTATGGCACAAAGGAAGCATTTGATGATTTTTTACGTGGTAGAATTATCGGACGACTGGAATGTGGACGTACCCAACTGGAAGTATCCGAGAACTTGGAATCGCCCAGAGTGTCATCTCCACGCTTTGGCAAAAGATTCCAAGATGATGGTAATGTGAGTAGATGTTATAGCACTGGTCGTCCCCGAGTTACAACCCCGAATGAGGGACCGGTATTTAGCAGTTACTGCCAAAAGAAACAGACGGAGAACAGCATCAGACCTGTCTTGTCATTCTCTTCAGCTACCGTTACAAGAGTTTCAAGGCAGACCGTGTACAGATGCTTAGGGCACATTGGTCTATATGCTCGTAAGCCTGTCAGATGTGTTCCACTTACCGCAACTCACTGTCGCCTGGTGATTAACCTGGAGTAGAGAGCATGCATTGTGGACACCGCAACAGTGGTCTTGTGATGTTTTCCGACGAGTCCAGGTTTAGTTTGCAGTCTGATTCTCGCCGACTTTCATACGGAGAGCGCCAGGTACCTGTTACCACCAAGAGAACACCATTGAACGACACCGTTACGGTGGTGCAGGATGGCTCGTTTGGGGAGGAATTATTCTGGTTCCAGAACTGACCTGCATGTTCAGAGTGTAACGATGACAGGCCACATCTATCGGGATGTCATTCTGGAACAACATGTACGTTTGTTTCGGGGCGCCATGGGTGCTGAATTTCTGTTTATGGATGACAACGCCCGTCCTCACAGTGCAAACATTGTAGACGAATGCCTTCAATTGGAGGATATCACCCGTATGGATTGGCCAGCATACTCACCGGACTTGAATCCAATAGAGCATGTGTGGGACATGCTTGGCCGACGAATGGCAGCCCGTCAACCCCTCCCACCTATCAACCGGAACTTCGGAGGGCATTGCTTGATGAGTGGTGTAATATTCCCAAGATCAGATTGATAATTTGATACTCAGCATGCCTAGGCGTTGTAAGGCCTGTATTGATCGTCCGGGAGACATACCCATATTAACCATCATACTAACCATGTTATACTGTTTTTTTTTGTAAATAGGTTCTTTTTTTGAAATTTGTCCAGGGAATAAAAATCGCAATTTTATTAATTATGTCAATATATAGCATCTTTTGCTCTTTATTTTTGTTTAACAAAAGACTTTACAAATTTGTTTTTGCTTCGTCTCTTCTTTGCCTGAACTTCATTATCCTTAATTTATGGACATGAGTGTAATAACACTTTAATACACAGGGCACCCTTAGCAGGCTCTTCTACAATATCAATTCTGTTTTTACTTCAAAATCTTAAACACTCAAGCATAACTTATACAGCACTGTGTTTCCAGACCGTGTTTCTCTATCGGTCGCTCCAAGTGTTCCTGCCTCGTCATCTCAAAGCTAACACGCTCATACTTACCAGTTCCCACAGTACTCGGTCGCAGTGGCGACAATCCAATTATAGTTAAACCTTACAATATATATATACCACTACAGAGGGCCAAATGCCAACCTATAATTGACAGCAAAAATAATATAGTCTTGTGTAGAAAGAAATTATACAGGATGATTGCAAAAATCAATGAATTATTCTTTTATGCATTTAGTCATATCATTATAATATTTTTAAAAAACTACTCTCCTTACAATGCTAGCATTTATTTCAAATATGGCATCAAAAAAATTAGTTGTAGATTTTGTGATGTGTCAAATCTCAACAAAACATGTTCAGATAGAATTTTTTCTAAGATAACCAAAAATTGTTTTTTAATCCTATTAATTCAACATGTATGTTGCCATAAACACTTTTTTAGATGTTGGAAAACTTCAATCGATTCCTCAAAAAGAAATAACAACTACCTATGAAATACATCGCAATTTCTGAATGTAAAACTCTATTAAGGGAGTTTTTTTTCATGTAATTGGCAATACATTTGATTAGTACGCCAGTTATTACTTAACTTAAAACAAATGTTTTTATTTCTATCAATCTTGTTTACTTATTAATTCATTCAATAAGTTCGAGTTTTTCCTATACATTCTATAATTGTTTTCAATAGGAAATTTAATTTACGATCAGGATGGTATAACATAAAAATTAATGCTTTAATATAACGTGAATAACTCAAACAGTTCAACAGTTATACAAAAATAAATTATTTAAGTTACTTTCCTTCCCTCCAAAAAATATTATCTAATCAAAAGATTTCCTCTGTAATTAATGTTTAGGAAATTAGTTCCATAATATTTTTTAAAAATTTGAGTTTGGAATAAATGCATTAAAAAAGAGATTCAAAAAAATTGAAAAAAAATGAAATATTAAAATGATTGCAATATTAAAAATTATTTATGTATTAGATGTAATAATAGTATTAATTTTATGATGATTTGCCTAAATCAATGTAGGACAATTATAATACAATCCGACACAAGCAGAAAGATACTGATGGATACGAACTTAACAATGAACTCCAAAAAAGGGATAGCTCAGCTTCAATGCAACTGAATAATAGATTTTATTTTGTAAATTATAATAAATAATATAATTATTAATAATAAATATATTATTTATAATAATTATTATTTATTATTTATAATAATAATTATTTATAATAATTATTATTAATAATAAAAAGTAATTAATAAATAATAATGATTGGTAAATTATAGTAAATTATTTGGTAAATTTGGTAAATAATAAATATGAAAAACTAATAATTACATCACTTGAGACGATATAGAGCCAATTATAATAATTTGCTTAATAACACATTACAAACAGTAAGCGTATTTTAAAGCGCACAGTAGCGCGTTGAAACTTAACTAAACTATCTATTACCTTAAAAATCATGGAATAAAAAAAGGATTATCATGAGGAAAATGTCTTTTTTCTTTTATTGGAGATCAACATAACATACCTCATTAAGGAGAAAAAACTATGAAAACCAATATTATTTATAAATTATTTTAAAATAAATAATGCATGACACTTTCTAAAATTATTCTGATTTAAAAAGTATTTAGTTGTTTAATTATTATCAAACATGGTACTTTTTAATAATTAAAAAAAGTAATGGAAAATATTTTGCAATTTTTGATAGATATGCTGGATAGATATCCTTAAATAATAAAAATATTTTCTAAATTATAACCTCCACAAATAATGAATTAAAAATTTTTCGATATGTTTGGAATACCTTGATAAAGGATTATAAGTTTATAGATTAAATTTTAATTATACAAACATTATATTATATATTATATTACTAACTGACCCAGCAAACGTTGTTTTGACATATGCATTTATTTCTTTTAAAAATATTTTTTTAGTTAAATAAAAAAACCAACTACTATAAGTGTGTGGAAATCTGGTTATGATTGGAAGAGGAATGGAACGTTGCAGACAATGACGGCGTATAAAATGATATACACTAACCATTTATTTATTTCATCCACTTTATATTTTTATTAGAAGTCTTAATAAATATATTTTTAAATTGCATTATATAATAACTCAAGCATCATATATCAAAAATAGTTGTTTGCATATTTACTACTAATTATGGCAATTAAAAAATAATCAACATCCAATCTCTAAATGCAATGCGGGTGTGCAATATTTTCTTTGATCAGTCCGTCTCCAGCTCCAACACAAACAAACCGATGGTTTACCCCACAAACTGAACATGCGCACGTGTAGTCCGTGGGAAAAACATGATGTGCCTGCGCAGAACAAAGCTCGCCGTACACACATCGATTTAGGCCTATGACTTATTGATTGATCATTTGCGAAAGTTTCAATCTAAATTTGAGTGAGACTTGAATAGTCTTAATTCAAACTGGCACATCTGTGAGAATCATAATGATTC
>BPLR01001334.1:0-20220 GCA_021605095.1 Caerostris extrusa | reverse complement strand
ATTTATGAAGAAGCAATTGATGAAACACTACAAGAAGCATTACAAAATTCAAACAGAGAAGTATGATAAGTGGTGGAAAGTTAATTTAATTTAAACATCAATAATAAATAAAAAAACAATAACAAAAACTAATTCTTAGACATTATTTTGAGGATTTTGAAATAATAGACAATTCAAAATGGACAATTGGCTGTTTTTCCATTGCTGTTTTCGCCAAGTCTCCCTTGTAAACAATCAAAATAGAGTCTCAACCATTACAAAATACAGTGGTTTTGGCGATTCCATTTGGCGCAGAAAAGAGACTTGACGACTTGGCAGAATCCCCACAAGAACTATCAAATTCAATAGCGACAGCAATATAACGAAATTTAATAATTCTAGAACTTTATAAAGAAAAATTGTTCAAATATTACAAGAAGCACTACGAAATTCAGACAGAGAAGACTGTTAAGTGATGGTTAAATGAACTTTTAAACATGGACTAATTCTTAGACACTATTTTGAGGATATTGAAACAATAACCTGCTTATATTTTGAAAGTCAGACAATGAAAAAGGAACTATTGGCGATTTTTTTCATTTCGGTTTCGCCAAATTCCCTCATAAACAATGAAAATAGCCGCAGTGGTTTTAAAATAATGCCGATTTGGCGATTCCATTTGGCGCGGAAAATAAACTGGGAAAATCGGGACCCAAGAAAGTACAGAATTCCAACAAGAATTATCAAATTCAACAGCGACATTATTACAACGAAATCTAATAAATCTATAACTTTTGTGAAAAAGCAATTGTTCAAATACTATGAAATATTTGTTATTCATGTATATGCCTATGCTAACTCTTGTTATTCATGCCTATGTTAACACTTTTATTCATGCCTATGTTAACACTTGTTATTCAAGAACATATATTAACACTTGTTATTGAAGCCCTATGTTAACATTTGTTATTCATGATAACAAGTGCTTTCAACGTTTTCCTGTTGTTACAATTTGAATGAATGACAGCAGTGTATTACACTATTTAAGTAATAATATATGTATGTTATTAATTTTCGGCCATTTTAAATAATAGAAATCTAACAAGATATTTTACTAATGGTGATGTACAATCAATTTTCTGCATTGAAAAACACCCTACCAAAATAAATTTCAAAAAAATGATAATCTCATTATACCTTTCTTCGATAGTTTAATGTATCCTTAAATTTTCTACGTAGAGAAAATTGAAAACCTGCGTCCACAGAGAAATTCCCGGGCAGTTATAATCTCTTAACGTGGCTCTGGGGTGCTAAGCACACAGCTGCAGCAATTGTTGTGGGAAGGCCTATTGTTCTAAATCGAATTGGGCCATAAAATAAATGGGATACTTTAGGTGGCGAGCTGCTGTCTTTGTTATTGGAATAAAAAGCGTAACTGGTCTATCTAAATCCTACTGATTCTCCTATCTGGGAACATAGAAGAAAAAACTCGGCAAACAGACACAAACATGGATATCTCTCTGAAGGAAAGATAAATTGTAATAATCTGCAGAGCGATATAGATAACCATTGTTATCGTTTGGTATATGATGGGATAATTTTTATTCTATTAAATGGTATAAAGAGATCATTTGGTAATGATAATGTTAAAAGGATGATGGACTTACCCCTGAGAAAATCTGCTAATCCACAAGATATATTCCACATTATCTGCCGGTTCTGGAAGTAGAAAGAATGGATTATGTTATTTATTTTGTTGTAAAATAATACAAAAATGTGCATTATAAAATATATAAATGTTTTCAAATTTTTCGGCGTAATCGGTATTGGTTAAAATGAGTAAGAAGCTCTTTTCCATAAACACTAAATATTAAATAGCCATAAATTAACTAGAAATCAAACAATTGAGAAATTATTGATCATGATAATGTAAATTACAACTTTAAGATTTAAATACTTTTATCATTTATTATAGTAGATTTATTGAAAAAAATGAAATTAATTTAAGAAAACAATTGCGATTAACCAAAATTGTTTAAATGTGTGATTGCATAGGGTATAAATTAAATATGTTTTATATTTTCCTCAACATGCTAAGCATCATCAAAGTTTAATAAAATTATTTAAGTTAATTAAAAATTAATTAATTAATTAAAATAATTAAAAATTCTATTTTAATTCAATTATACTGATCATTTGCTAAATTTGTTTTACTTTTAACTATTTACACAAAAACGCAGTTGCTTTTATTAAAATATTCCCATAAAACATTACTTTTTTTTCTAATTTTTACCGATAAAATTATGGATATTGTTTTTGTTACGGATTGTTATTGTTACGGATTTTTTTTTTTTTTTTACGGATATTGTTTTTCATTTCCTTGATCAATTTTTTTGTTCTTGACCACTTTCAACGTTTCTTATTGGTTACTTTTAAAAAAAAAATTTTACGTGCTATTCTTATTGGTTTATTTAAAATTGTTTCATGGACTATTCTTATTGGTTTATTTAAAATTGTTTCATGGACTATTCTTTTGGTTTATTTAAAATTGTTTCATGGACTATTCTTATTGGTTTATTTAAAATTGTTTCACGCACTATTCTTATTGGTTTATTTAAATTCTTTTCACGACTTTTTAAAACATAATATTTATTTAAATTTTCGCGAGCTAATAATTATATAATTAAATAAATAAATAATGTAAAATTGTTCTAAAATATCGTCTGGTGAAAGCAAAGACAATTTTATGTCAAAGTGAAAACGAGATTTTTCAAGAAAAGAAAATCGTTTGGATTTCTATAGTTTTTCATTTTTTTTCATTTAAGATTGCTATTATGCGCTTTGTTCTTACATTAAATTTTAAATTTTTTTATTGCATTATCAAGTAATTCTAATTAAAAATGAATTTGTTTTAAATAAACAGAATATTCTTTCTGTAGTATACTTATTTTTCTGTTTTCATTAATATATATACATTGCTAAATAAAACATTTTTGAAAGTAAATATTTTATTAATGATTCTAATAAATTAGGAAATAAATAAAACAGCATAGCAGAAACTTCTATGCGGAGTATGTTCAATAAAATCTATTTTGAAAAAGATTAAAAATAATGATAATATCTTTTTTTTTTTTTTTTTTTTTTGAAAAACCTCTTTTATTTTATGCTATTTAAATTAGAAGCTTTTCTAAACAATATATATATAATGACAGAATAAGAAAAACATTAACTTTTAATTAATTTTTAGTACTTACTGAGTAAACGATAATAATCATAAATAATCATAAAAAAGAATATTCTGAATTTCAAAGGAAAAAAAATAACAAAAAAAAAAAAATTATTTTGATTTAAATTCCTTTTAAATGAGAGAAATATTCGATACTTTTTTTAATGTTTTCCTGATTATTATGAAAATTTCACAGGAAAAAAAAAAAAGCAAACATTTTTGCATTAACAATAGCAAGATATATAATAAACAAATAGAACTTCATTAATTTATATTAATAGTAATAATAATTTCATAGTATTATTTAAAAACATTTAGATATTTAAATGCTGGGTGATAGATTAAGTCGAACAACATTTTTAAACATCATTTTTCTTTAATTACCTTTAGTTCTTCTTGGTACAAATTTTCTTGATAAAATAAATTACTTCTAATAGAAAAACATTCCAACAGTTTCAAGAATAATATTGGATAATTAGAATAATATAATATAATATTAATTATAATATAATATTATAATATATATAATAATATAATATTATATTCTAATATTTAATTAAAATAGATATTGGCTTACTTCTGCAGTGACACAGTGGATTATCTTAACTGAAATTTAATTAGAATTTATATTGGCTTACTTTTGCTTCATGGTCATTCAGATTCATGCACCAGAAGCATGTAAGCGTAAATACCCCGTTTTAAAAACGTATTGATTATTAAGCTTGTTTGGTTTATTCTAATAAAATAAGAATTTATTTCTCTATCAGTAACAACGAACAAAATTGCAATAAATTAGAAAGCTTGAAAAATTGAAATTAATGTTTTTTTTTTTTTAAAACCTGGATAAATATTCATAAGCAAAAGCGGTAAATGAAAAAGCCAATTAAAAAAAAAAAGAATTAAAATTTTGAATTAATGTTAACATTTTTGTAGTTTTTCAAAATTAAATAATAGTTTATTAAGTTGGTAAAAATAAAAATAAAAATGGATTAATAATTTATTATTGCACAATGAATTGATATTACATACTTATTATGAATGATATTACATTATAAAAAAGGAATATAAATACTGACAAAAATTTAAATTTCGAATTAATTCTAACATTTGTAGTATTTTAAAATTTAATAATAGTTTATTAAGTTGATAAAAGTTAAAAAAAATTTATTTATAATTCATGATTGCACAATGAATATACCAAATATTATGAAGTACTTATTGTAAACAAGTAATATAAAAAAAAATTTTTTTGTTAAAGTCAATTCCTACTTTTTTTCACTCTATTGCAGAAAGTCCATTATAAATAATTTCCATTCATTTTTTTAAGTTTATCTGGCGCCCTCTATTGGTAGATACATGCAACTTAAATGTAAAAAAAAAAATAGAATTAATTAATTAAATTTAATTACTGAATTAATATTTGAAAAAACTGCATTAACATCCAGTGTCATCCACTACCAAAAAAAAAAAAAATGTATTTGAACTTGAGTGGATGAATAAAAAAAAGTATTTTATGAACGATTGACAATTTGAACAAGATATATATAGGGAGAATGTGAGCTAATAGAAGGAATTGAAAAAGGAATACTGACCACAGTGTGGTTGAGGTGGGCGAGGCGAGCCTTGACCTTGAGCCTGGACGCCCTGGCGCCGACGACCCTCTGTCCCGTCTGGACGGCCACGGCGACGATCCTGGAGTGGAGCTGGTACTCCATGTCGAGTCCTCTGTGCAAAATAGAGCCATAGCCATATCTGAATCGGTGGAGAGAGAGAAACAGAAGGAGAACGAATATCATCACTGGAGGAAAGCATCTGCAAGCAGCTTGCCACTAAGGCATTGCGAAGCTTTTGAATTATTGCTTTCGGAAGTTTTTAAATTACCGCTTTCGGGGGTTTTAAGTTATAGTTTTCGGAAGTTTTAAGTTTTTACTTTCGGAGGTTTTAAATTATTGCTTTCGAAACTCTTAAATTATTCTTTTATAAAACTTAAATTATTACTTTAGAAAGATTTTAAATTATTGCTTTTAGAAAAATTATTATTTTAAAAACTAAATTATTAAATTTTAGAAAGATTTTAAAATAATTCCATTAAATTTTAAATTAAATGCTTTAGATGCTTTAAGTTATTGCTCTCCGAAATTTTAAAATCATATCTTTAGAAAGTTTTAAACTATTACTTTGGGAGTTTTAAATTATTGCTTTTGGATGTTTTAAATTATTGTTTTCTGAAGTTTTTAAATTATTGCTTTTGGATGTTTTTAAATTATTGTTTTCTGAAGTTTTTAAATTATTGTTTTTTGAAGCTTTTAAAATGATTGCTTTCGGAAGCTTTTAAATGATTGCTTTCGGATGTTTTAAGTTATTACTTTCGGATGTTTTAAATTATTACTTTCGAATGTTTAAATTATTGCTTTTAGATGTTTTAAATTATTGCCTTTGGAAGTTTTAAATTATTGCTTATAGATTTTTAAATTATTGTTTTTGGGATTTTTTCAGTTATTGCTTTAGAAATCTTTTAAATTATTGATTTAGAAAATTTTAAAAATTATTGCCTTTGGAATTTTTAAATTACTGCTTTATGAAGTTTTAAATTATTGGTTTCGGAAGTTTTAAATTATCACTTTAGAAAATTTTTAAATTATTGCTTTCAGAAGTTTTAAATTATTGTTTTAGAAAGTTCTTATATTATTGCATTAGAAAGCTTTGAACATCAATAAAAAAAAAAAAATTCTTTTCTTAACCATTTATTATTTTGTTATTAAAGCTTTGTTAATCAACCAACTAGATTAACAGATACATAAATAGAAGTAACATTTATTGTAAAGATAAGTTAAATTTAGCACCATACTTAGAAAATATAAATCATAATTTGTCACTATTAAACTGGGTTCTGAGTGCTGTAATAATTACAGAAACATCTTAATTAAACTCATTTTCCTTATATTATTTTAACTGAAAATGCTTTATTCATATGATACAGGATTGAGATGAATAAATTTTAAGCTTTTCAAAGACATTTATTCTTTTTTTTTACATTTAAACTAATTCTTTTTTAAACTATTTATATATCGTACACATCAGATGAATACATTTAATTTACAGGAATATATGAGTTAAACAAATATAGAAAATTTTACAGTGTTAGAAGAGTTAAATATTTGGTTAGATTAATCTAATCCTCAAATTTATTTCAAATTAAAGCGTTGAACATTAAAATAAACACTGGGTCTTTGTAAAAAACCAATAAGTTTCTTTTCAAATAAACACATTTCATTTGTTCAAAACAAAATATTAATCAATTTGCCATTAATTTAATATTTACTTCTGATGCACGATATGTTATTTTAGCAAGATATGTCTTGCGCGTAAGTACCAACTGAAATTGTGAACGTAGTTACATCACTCGCCGGCTAATTCCAAAACGAAAATTTTCGCGTAATTAAAAATTACAGTATGTTGGTGTGATGAGCTAGTTAGGTTTTGATCCTTGGATGTTTGGTTTGTCGCTCTATAGTCATTTTGTGCACACTTTGGGCTAATTAGACAGCGACCTACAGTTTAATGTGGATTTCGAACCACCAGGATTCAAACCTGAAGCCTGTGGTACCAAACAGAGTGCTAGCCAATTGGCCATCAGGCCGCACTTGATGGAGTAGTCACTGTGGTCTTCAGACTAAAAAAATTGTAGGCCCCTGCCTTAAATAGTGCACAATTAAAATTATATTTTTAATAAAATGTATGTTTTAAAGAGTTATTGTAATATATAGTTATTACAAGAACTCTTTTTTGGAACTGTTTTTGATGCCAACAAAATTTTCCACTTCTACAAGTTCTTCAGTTCAAATTTGAACTCATTGTGGCAGGGAATTCTTTTTCTACAGTATTTTGAAAGTGGGACTTTCAAATGTCAAAGATTTCCCGTTATTTCGCCAAAGCTGAAAACCAAAAACATAAATCCTACTCGATATTAGGATATTGAAAACTATCAAAACATCATTAATAACAGAAATGCTTATATCACCAAATTTCGGCTAATTTACAAATGCTTCCTCCGAAAATTTGCAATTTTATGCAAAATATACTTTATATTCTCACTATGTGAGCATTTCAGTGGATATATTTTATTCATATGATAAGAGAACCCAAGTTGAATATTTTGCTTATAAATTACACTATAAATTTTTTAAAAAAATATAGAAATTCCAACAATGCTTTTGAAAAAGCATATAAACCTTACACCTTAAAAAATAGGAAAAATATTTGAATAACAAAAAGCTAGCCTTAAAAACCTATTAACGCTAATGAATGCCTCCCTATTTAAGCATCAAATGGTTTCTTGATGACCGTTTTAATATCAAAGATCAAAAGGTCAAGCAGCTAAATTAGATTTTCATATTTCTGTTGAGCATACTAATGATGATGATGAAAGCATACTCACCCGTACTGCGCCAGGAATCGCTCCGGTAAAAATGCGGAGAAGTTCTTGTAGAAGACGACGGCGATGCTTATGGAGTCATTCACTGAAAACGAGGGAACAGGCATTAAGAGGAGAGGCAGAAAATGAATTTTGCTATCTAGTACAATTTCTTTATTAAATTAGAAAGCACCGTTTTCAGCGCCGTTTCTAATGAGTTGTTTTCCTTTGTAGAGGAGGAAAAAAATAACATTTCTTTTAAAATAATGAGATGAGGTATACAGTAAGATATTTCAATTTCTTGTTCGCCATTTCTAACTTAGATACCATTATTAAATCGAGGCTTATTATTTGATAGATTTTTTTATTTTTTAAAGCATTTATAATTATGCTTCTCAAGAAAAATTTTGATTTTATTACGTTACATTCTCTAATAGGATGTTAGAAATCAAGAAAAATGGATCAAGAAACATGGATTGAATTTTTGCACTTTATTGCATTTTGCAAATTTATTGCATTTTAGCATTGCAAGTTTGCAAATTTATTGTACTTTAGTAAACATTGCAAGTTTGCATTGCAAGCAAGTTTTTATTGCACTTTACATAACGCAATTTTAGGATAATATATATTTTGACGTAACAATTTAACAATTGAAAATAGATTTTGTATTCAATAAGAATATTGTAGGGCTGCGGTTCCAGAGGCCGCCAGATTGTAGTGTGCAGATCATGCAGTTACTGGAAGGTAACTAGGTGGTGTTGGGTTGAGATTTGAGAAACAGGTTGGTTTGATTTAGTTTGTTGATCCATGGTCATTTTGGGCACATTTTAGGCTAAACAGATCGATACATACAGTTTAATATGGATTCTGAACCCCGCACAAACATCCATGCCATCGCCATTATTTGAACCTGAAGCCTGTGGTACCAAAGCCCAGAGTGCTAACCAATTGGCCATCATGCTGCAAACACAGCCGACAGGTCCCTTTCTAAGCCGAAAACAAGATACTCAGCTACTTGCGGTATGCGCGTAATATACTTCCTTTTCGGTGAGAAACTGGGTATATATTTTGAACGCAGGGTTGTGTTAAGTATATTTCGTCTCAGAGTGAGAGACTGTAAACAAAACGTTTCTCAGTGGCAGCGCGTGGCTGCGCTTTACTTCCTCTCGGGTGAGAGTCTCAAGGTCAACTGACTACTTCTCCTGAACGCCACAGGGAGCACTCTTGCAGTGCGTGGAATGAAGCACGTAAAAAAATTTTTTTAATAAGAATTACAAGGAATTAATTGTTTCGCAAAATATCACGCAAGACTTAGCAAGAAGTAGCAAATAAATATATAAGGAAATTTTAAGACCATAAAAACTAAATCAATGATAATTTTAATAACATATAACAATACAAAAAAAAAAAAAAGAAAAAATGATTTAAGGAAACATTAAAATAAGATTTGATAAATTAATAAATGGCTGTAACAAAAGTTTGGTGGCCATTTCACTTTTTAGCATGACATTTCTTAACTGATAAAAAAAAGAAACCTAAACTAAAGATATTTGTTGTATAGATATGCTATTTATTTGTAACGACAACGAGCGTTGCTGGGGAACATTAGGGTGGAGGTTCAATCCACTGACGGCTTTGTTGTAAACATGGTTTCAAAAAATGAGGAAACTCGATAGCGTTAGTGGTATTCAGCAACTTGCCTCGTTAGTCAGACTACCTGGTGGGAATTTTCCTGGATTTCATTCATACGATAAGCAAAAGCGGTGTAGTTTCCACTCAAATTCCTTCTGGAATTCACTGCCCTCCTTTTTTCATCAGCTTCATGGAGGGAAGTCAGACTTATATCTATAGGTGCTTCATCACAACAGAAGCTGCCCCCCTTTCCCCAACTTCCATGATACCACAAGGATTCATGGATTTGGTCTAGATGTTACTGTCTACGAAGTGGGATAAAAAAAATATTTTTAATGTAAAATCGGAACGAATCGGGCTCAAATTTTCAAAACTTGATATTTATTCGCTTGTTTGCTAAGTACTATGAAAAATAAACAATAAAACATATTTTTAGGATGGAGGTCCGAGTTATGATTTTTAAAAAAGAAAAAATTGCAAAATATATTTCTAAAAATAAACTGCTGAGAATCTTTATTTTTATAATACATCATTTTTTTTTTTTTTTTGTATTCAATGTATTTACATACTTAAAACTACAGAAAGTTTTAAATTTAATATTTTTCAGTCCTTTCCATTTTCAGGGGAATAAGTTTTACAATGGATATTATCTTTGAAAAATGTTATCAAATTATGGATGATTGCACACATAATCTTAAAAAAAAAAGATAATGAAATAATATATATATATATACACTCAAGAGCCAAAACATTATGACCACCTGTCACCTTTCACTTACTTCTGTGTGTATTCCCATCACACACAGAAGTAAGTGAAAGAATGATTCTTCAGACTCTCCAGCAGCAGTTAAATACCACTTCCACCTGATCACGTGCCTTCCACGTCATCCAGGCGAGTTCATTCAAAATGTAGGGGTGGTCATAATGTTTTGACTCTTTGAGTGTATATAGAAACATATATATGTTTAGAAACATATTTTACAAAATGTTTAGTAGCATGATTTTGCTGAAAAATTTTCCCTGGCAAGAACAAAATAAATAAATAAAATGTTTGATGTTTGAATATCTTAATGTTAAAATATATGCATAACATTAAATAAAAAATTAAATAAAATTTTGTAAAATTTTATAGAACAAAATTTCTTTGATTTTTTGCATATTTGATTGTTAAATAAATAAATCTTTTGTAAAAAGTGCTTTATTTTTAGTTATATTATCTAAATATTAAAATGCATTTATTTACTGCTGTAGTTTGTATTTTTTCTGTATTTTTCTGTTCTACATTTTAATTTTTGTATTTTTTTTATGTTATTAAAAATAAATAATAAATAAAAATTGAAAAAAAAAAAAAATTTTACCTTTGAGCAGAGAACAAACAATACTCAAAAATAGAACACAAAGAGCAGTAAAAATGAATTTGTCAAATTATATTTTTAGAGAAATAATTTTAATTCTTAATGAAATGCAATCCACGCGAGTCTTAAAATGTATTGGATGACTTAATATATTAGTTTGAAATACGTACAGAATAATTTTTAGGTGAAATTGAAATAAATTCTGGTAATAAAAAAATCTAATTTTTGATATTTTTTATGTGTTAAATGCTTCAAATACAATTTGTGAATACATTATTTTTATACGAGTTATAATGAATAGAAATAATTTTTAATCAAACTAATGGAATATTTTTGTGATATTACGATTTATAAATGATTTGCTGATTTATTTGAGAAGTTCTTTAATGTTTTGTGATTTAATTTAAGTGTAGTAGATAAATTCATTATTTAAAACACTGGTTTTCAAAGTAGGTCATACCGCCTACATGTGGAAGCATGAATGGGCCGATATTTGTTTTGAATGGTTTCTAATAAATTAAAAAAATAGTTTAAATGAAATTAAAAATAATAAAAAAGGAAATTAAAATAAATTTCATTTTTAAATAATTAAAAAATTTTTTCTCTTAGATGCATAGAGGGAGGTGTTTATTTAAAATAAGGGACTTGTGAAGGCATAAAAAGGAAAGAGAAGATAAGGACAATTTATTTCCGTCATTATATTTAATGTAAAATAAGTTTAGTGCCATTATAAATTTGTTAAAAAGTAGGAAAAAAAGAAAAAATATTAAATAAAAAAAAATTAATCGACTGGGCCGATATACAGGCTATCCATAAAATTTAGAATTTAACGTAAGAACATAACGCATAATAACAATCTTAAACAAACAAACAAAAGAAAAATTATCAATAAATTATAACATTTTCATATTATCGTGCAAAACTGTAAAAAGAAAATAGATTAAATAAAAAAAAAAAAAAATAAAAAATTATAGAATTCAAACGATTTCATAAAAAGCACATGAAAGAAATTTAATAAAAATTAAAAAAAGAAAATATAGAATTCCAAATAATTTTATAAAAAAATCATATGAAACAAATTCAATAAAAAAATCACGTGACAGAAATTTAAAAACAGATGAATAATAAATTTCCAAAAGATTTTATAAAAAAAAAAGGTAAAAGAAATTTAATAAAAAAAATCACGTGACAGAAATCTAAAAATAAATAAACAATAGAATTCTTAACGATTTTATAAAAATGCATTTGAAAAAAAAAAAAAAATTAATTAAAACTCGTGTATCAGTTTAGAATTAAATGAACAATAGATTTCAAAACGATTTTATAAAAAGCACGTGATAGAAATTTAATAAAAAAAACACGTGACAGAAATGTAAAAATAAATAAACTATAGAATTTCAAACGATTTTATAAAAATAATATGAGAGAAATTTAATAAAAAAAATCACGTGATTGAAATCTAAAAAAAAAGGAAGTATTGAATTCCAAAAGATTTTGTAAAAAAACATATGAAAAAAAAAAAAAAAAAAAAAACACGCGAAAGGAATTTAAATAAACCAATAAGAATTGCGTTTGAAAAAAAAATTTAAAAAAATAATGAACCATTAAGAAACGTTGGTCAAAACTTCGATGATTTAATGTGACGTATAAAATAATTGCCTATATATATATATATAGGCAATTATTTTATACGTCACATTATATATTTTATATTTTTTTATGCGTATATATTTGTAGAATATATAAAAAAAAAATGTAGATGGGAAAAATGAGGTCGTGGATTAGTTCATCAATAACAATGAACCAGGTGTTTAGTTATTCCATTGAGATATAACTTTTCATGCTATTTGTAATATTTATTTTTTATTCTCTTTCGTTATGTTCATTTTCTGTGTGTATATATTAATATCATTGATTTAAAGAAATTTTGTAAATTCAATTTTCATATTCTGCTTAATTATTGTTTAAATACGTCTTATTTACATCATTTTTAGTAAAACTTTCTGTTTAAAAACTTATTTCATAAAAGAATTATGTAAATAATTTTTTTTAAAACAAGACTTTAAATTTTTAATATGAACAACTTAATTTTACATTTATATTTAAAGGAAAATTAAGAATTAAATTTATTTTTCATTCGAAAACTAGAAAAGTAAGATGATAGTTGCTTGATTAAATCCACAGAAATAAAGTGTAAATATTTGGAAAGTTCGGCACTTTTTATTTATTCATCAGAATTTCGTCCCGGAAATTACAATTGTGGAAAACAATAAACAGTGCATCTATAAATTCTTATTTACCTTATCAATATTTTAAACGGAAATGTGATGATTAATGGCAATATCTAGAATTCATTTCCAAGTATTTTAAATAACATAAGCGGAAAATGTTCTTTGAAAGTTTATGTTTCATTTGTCAATAATACATAACGAATTTGAGGAAACGTTTTTATATAAGATGAATTTATGGAAAAACAAGTAACATAAAAAAAAAAATTTAAAGTCAATTCCTTTTTTTTTCCATTCTATTGCAGAAAGTCCTTTATAAATAATTTTCATTCATTTTTTTAAGTTTATCTGGCGCCATCTATTGCTAGATATATGCAACTTAAATCTAAAAAAAAAATTAAATTAATGAATTAAATTTAATTACTGAATTAATATTTGAAAAAAACTGCATTAACATCCAGTGTCATCCACTACAAGTTAAAAAAATGCATTTGAACTCGAGTGGATGAATAAAAAAAGTATTTTATGAACGATTGAATATTTGAACAAGATATATATATAGGAGAGTGTGAGCTAATAGAAGGAATTGAAAAAAAAATTTCCATTTAAGAAAAAGCAACTTAAAGAAATTAAAAAATATTTTCAGACCATGAACTAAACAGCCTTTTTGTAACGGGGCTTCTCATACACACAGACAAAGACACAGTGGGCCAAAGCTGTCTGTCTACTGGCAGATTTCGAGATAGCAGAAGGTTTCTTTTCACAGGCTAGTGCTGTCAGCCCTATGCCCAACAGTCCTAATAGACAGAAATCTACAGCTTTAAGTGGATTCGAATCATTACAAAACATCCATGGCAACGCTGGGACTCGAACCAGAAACCTGTAGCTGATAGCGCTAGTCATTGGGCCATCAGGCCCCCAAACTGTAAATCTTCTTCTACATTTACGCCAAAACACCATGGTGGACCAAGGCCATCTACTTATTGGCAAATTTCGAGACAGAAAAAGTTTTCTTTTTAAGGGGTAAGGTTATCAGCCCTACGTAATACGCTCTACAGTCATATTAGACCGGACCTATGGCTTAAAGTGGATTCGAATCATTACAAACATTTATTGTACCACCGAGACTCGAAACAGACACCTGTGGCACCGAGTTTTAGTCACTCGGCCATCAAGCCCTAAAATTTAAATCTTCTTCATCGGCGTAACAACCCCATGGTGGGCGAAGGTCGTCTTCCTAATGGCAGATTTCAAGACAGGGGATGGCTTCTTTATACAGGGTAGTATTTTCAGCCCTACTCTCAATACAACATCCAACACTCTACAGCCATATCAGACAGGGACCTACGTTTTAAAGTGGATTCATAACCAATACAATCATCCATGGAACCGCCGGGACTCCAATCCGAAATCTGTGCACTCGGCCGTCAGACCCCCAAATTGTAAATATAAAAGCATAAAAATTCGTTCTTTGTATTTACTCCGTTATAGTATTTCAAAAATAAGATTTTTTTATGCAGAACAATAAAATAAAATATTTTTTCTGTATCACAGAAGTTAAGATGCAAAAGAATATTTCTTAAATTCTGTATTGCATATGAATTAAGTAATCTTAAGCAAAAATTTTATTTAATAGCACAAATGCATTTTTTTCAATAAAAAATTAGTTTTAATTCTGTTTTAATTTAAACATAAACAAATTCTCAAAATAATTTATATTTATTATTTAAATGGAGCAACCAGAGAGCATTTCTGAAAGGAACAACTATTAAATATGCATATGACTGCGGATACCGAGATAAAGGACAATGGGAAATCGATTCTGGTGTTGATAACAAACATCGATTGAAGCTGAAGGTCAACTGGCGAGTTTGATAATCGATTCGCATTCGATACGATGAACGTTTATTTTTAGATGGAGTATCGATAAAAATCTCGTATATGAGATCATCTGCGAGAGTTTCCCAAGCGGAGTTTTGGAAACTTTGTTTCATGATGTTCGTGGGTGATTATAGATTTTGCAAGGAAGAAAATGCAATTTAGATCGGTAGGTTTGGCTGATAAAATATGAAAATTGAACTAAATTTTGAAATGTCAATAAATCTAAAGCAATTTTATAAAATTTCCATTGATTATTAAAAAATGGGATTGAAGTGGACCTGCATTATCAAGTTTTCTGAATGAAAAAAAAAAACCCATTATTCAGTAAATGAAAATTTTAAAAAATAATATCGTAGTTCATGATTCTAAATATACTAAATCTTATATTTTTGTTCTAATAATGCCAAACTCTTAGAAATCTTTTAGGCCTTAAGGCAATGCGCTGGCAAACAGACATGACGTCTTAGTTAAGGCAAACGCTGCTTACTCACTTTGCATTTCCCAGGGGGAGCGTGTAACTTGAAGATAAGCCACGGACGCGGAGTAACAATTAATCCTAAACCGGGACCTACGTTTAAAGTGGATTCCGAACCACTACAACATCCATGGGCAAAGCCGGGATTTGAGTTCGACCATCAGGCCCCTGATTTTAATATAAATCTTATAATAATTAAATATAATTTCTAATATAATCGAATAATTTAAACTTTACAATAGAGTTTAAAACATTAGAACACATAGATTTTTTAATGTTTCATTTTGGCCGACTCGTAGCTCAGTAGTAAATGCGCCGCTGGAGAGCATTGGGGCCTCTTATCCTTTGCAAACCTCAACATTAAGCCAGGAAATAAATTCCACAAAATTCATACATTCGAATGCTATATTTTAACATATATTAATAATAATTCCTGTAGTTTTACTAGCCTATGAATTAAACTCTTTAGAAATGACATTACGACCTTAAACAACTAATTGAAGTCATTGCCTATTTTGCATCTTTCGTTTAAAGAAAAACCTCCAACATGCTTAAGGATTCTTAGGTTAATGTTAAATGTCAACTTTCCTTGCAACTGATTGCCTTAATGGGCCTACAACTCCCTACTCTTCAGTCATTAGACTTCATATCCTAAGAATTCCTTGGGGTAATTGAATGGACAAAGTTTACGTGCCCGGTATGCTAAAAGACTTATTTAACGCTAACGACCCCGTGCCGTCAGCCATTCTTAAGCACTGATTGTCAATACTTAATAATGTATGAGTGGGAAGAAGTTTCTTAACCCTCGAAACAGCATAAAGAGAACTAAAGAGTCGTATAGAGTTAAACAGGAGTGACATAAAGACTTTTTCATGAATAATGCAATTTCCACTAATAATTTTATTCCATGTTTCAAAAAGTTAGAGAATTATGTGTATGTTTCTTGTATTTCCGTTAAGTTTCTGAATACGTTTGCAGAAAGAAATGCTGTTGTTGTTGTGACTAATCCTCAGTGTCCTGTAGTGCGTCATGGACATCCTATGGGTAATCTACTCTATGGAGTGAAAGGGGGCAGCTTCTATTGCAATGCAGCAACCGTAGGTAGAAGTTTGACTTGGCTCCGTGTCAGTGAAGATCGAGGGAAGTGCCTTCCGGGAGGACGTTTAGGGAGTAATTTTGGCATCTTTGGATATACGGGAGGCAGCTTTGTTGTAAACACTGTTTCAAAAAAAGAAGACTCGAGGGCGTTTGGGATATTTAGGCTCTTGCCTCGTGAATCGGACTACCTGGGTGGAGTTTTCCGGGTTTTCTCCCATAGGATACCCAAATGTGCGGTAGTTCCCCCTAAACGCCATCTCGGAAGACGCTGCCCCTTTCTTTAGCGACTCAGTGCCAAGTCAGACTTCTACCAACGGCTGCTCCATCACAACAGAAGCTACTCTCTTTTCCCCCTCCATGAGTAGATTACTCATAGGATGTACCTGAAGCAGTACAGGACACTGAGGATTAATCCCAAGAACATTTTTTTCTGCAAATGCAGAAAATCGGACTGGGCTCTGTGACGCTCTACAGTCAAATGACACCGATATCTACGGCTTAAAATGGATTCCCAACCACTACAAACTTCCACAGAACTGCCGAGAGTCGAACCCGAAACCTGTGGCCCCTGGCGCCAAACCGCTAGACAGTCGGCCATTCAGGCCCTTCTCAGTTAGACTATTTAGTGGGATTTTCCGGTTTTCTCCCATACGATACGCAAATGCTTGATAGCAGAGTACGCCCTAAAAGTGTAGAACCTAGAGTAATAGTAGTATCCCCTAGGGTAGGGGTCTCCAAACTATCCGCCTTGGGCCATACTGTTTACTCCAGTAAGTACCAAGGGCCAAAACCGTTTTTAATTTTTCTGCCATTTTCTATAATTTCTAGAATAATTAATTTAGTTTTTCCGTTCCTGGGGGATTTTCAGGATAAAAATATGTTTGATTCAGGATATATACATTCCAAACATCGATATGCATACATAGGCCATATTCATTACCCCAACATGACTACCGAGGGCAACCGCGGGATGTTCACTAGTTTATAATGTTAGTGGGATTCATTTCAATTATTTGTTAGTTGTTAAGCTTAAGTTAAATTTTCTGCGTATTGTGCTTGTCATTAAGCTTTACCAAGCAATCAATGAAACCGAGTTATTATCATTCTGTTTTTTAATCCAACTTATTACAGCAACAATAAGCTATTCGCTGTCGCGGGCCGTAGTTTGTCCCCTGCTCTAGGGAATACTACTATTTTACTATTTTTTTTTTATGGCCATCACTGATTTTACTGAGTTCTTTTTTTAATTAATATTTATGGAAACGTTAATTATATATCAAAAAATAAAATTTTATTAAAAAATTTTATAAAGTAAATAAATTAACTCATTTTTACGATTAAAAAAATAATTAACATTTTTTGAATTAAAAATAAATTTTTAAATCATTAAATTTTTTTAGTTTGTTTTATTTCAATTATTTTTTATTTAATTTAATTTTAATTATTTTTTATTTATTTTAATTTAATCTTTTTTATTAAAATAATTTTTTATACAAAATGATTGATTTTTATTCTACGTTTATTTTGTGTCTTTTTTTAAATATGTTCTTCAACCGTACTCCCTACTACACACCGACAAGAGTGCCCCCCTTGTGGTGTTCAGGAAGAAATGGTCTGTAGATCTCGAGAGTGTCACCATAGAGGAAGCACAGCGCAAACACGCGCTTTTGTTGAGAAACGTTTAGTTTACAATCTTAATATCGAGAGGAAATATATTCAGCGCACTCCGGCTAACCTACAAGCTCTCACATGAAAAGGCAGTATATTTAGCGCACCTTGCGCGTAGCAGGCTATCGGGTTTTCGACTTAGAAGGGAAGTCCTTCAATGAATCTATATCTATTTGTTTTTAAATGTGTTAAATATCTCTCTAATTGTATGTATGTGGTGTTCGCGCGAGTGTGAATAAAGCTGTGAGTTTTCAAACTTGGGCCTCATGTATCTCAACCCAACCACACCCAGTTAGAATCTGGTTGCTCAACCTTCACACTACAGTCTATTTATATGTACGATTTAAAATGTGAATTAAGTGAATTTTCGTTTTTAATTTCATTTAAATATATTCAGCGTACCTCGGCGCATTAGTTGGTCTACAGATTCTTACCAGGTGAGGAAATATATTTAGTGCATTCTGCGCGTAGCAGAGTATTGGGTTTTTGGCTAACTTTACACATTTACAATTTAGTTGCCTAACATGCACACTACAATCTATTTATATGTACAATTTAAAATGTGAATTAAGTGATTTTCATTTTTAATTTGTACCAGACTCAAAATTTAATGAATAATTTTCTAAATCTTACTAACAAAAATTGAGCACAAAAAGTGAACATTCTGCAATTTACACCAAATATCATTTAAAAAAGAATTCACAAACACAGGAAAGTAATTTTCCTGTGTTTGTGAATTCTTCGAAGTGCAATTTAATCTAGTTGATTCTTTTATTAAAATAAACAAATTTGTTGTTAAAAATTTTAAAAATCATGCATAAAAAATTAAATAATTAATAAACATTCAATGAATGTTTATTTAAAAATGACTTCAATGTATTGTTTACTTACATTCTTGAAAATTCTCGACGATCCATGTATTGAAGTCCAATTCCACTGAGTCAGTGAGCCAACTTGGTTGCGAGTATTCCTTGACTTCTCGTGTGGCCTTACGACTCGGAAAGCTCAATACACGCTGACCTTCATTTTGAACTTGTCCTACTTCAAGTACTGAAATAAATTGAAGCGAAAAGAAGTTTTTAAATAGAAGTAAAAGCAGGCAAAAATGTTTTTTTCTTAAATTCACTAATAGTTTTTAGTTACAATTCTTTAGAGGAGTGCTTTTGAATTCTTTTAAGTTGATGCCCTACTTGAGTCTAGCATTAAAACACGAGGATTAATACAAAAGTTCAAAACTGAAGGAAAGGGTTTACATACACTGAAGTGCTCGATGGGATTCATGTCGGGCGATCTAGGTGGCCAGATCATTCGTTGGAATTGTCCAGAATGTTCTTCAAACCAATCGCGAACAGTTGTGGCCCCGGTGACATGGCGCATTGTCATCCATAAAAATCCCATCGTTGTTTGGGTACATGAAGTCCATGAATGGCTGCAAGTGATCTCCAAGTAGCTGAACATAAGCATTTCCAGTCAATGTTCGGTCCAGTCGCACCAGAGGACCAAGTCCATGCCATGAAAAAAAACAGCCCACACCATTACGGAGCCACCACCAGCTTGAACAGTGCCTTGCTGACAGTTTGGGTCCATGGCTTCGTGGGGTCTGCGCCACACTCGAACCCTACCATCAGCTCTTACCAACTGAAATCGTGACTCATCGGACCAGGCCACGGTTTTCCATTCATCTAGGGACCAACCGATATGCTCACGTGCCCACGAGAGTCGCTGCAAGCGATGTCGTTCTGTCAGTAAAGGCACTCGAGTCGGTCTTCTGCTGGAATAGCCCAAGAAAGCCAAATTTCTCCGCACAGTTCTAACAGACAAGTCCCTTGTACGTCCCACATTGATTTCTGCGGTTATTTGACGCAGTGTTGCTTGTCTGTTAGAATTTACGACTCTTTGCAGACGTCGCCGGTCTCGGTCGTTAAGTGCAGGCGGTCGACCACTGCGCTGTCCATGGTGGGATGTTATGCCTGAAATGTCATACTCTCGGCACACTCTTGACACAGTGGATCTGGGAATGTTGAATTCCCTAACGATTTCCGAAATGGCATGACCCATGCGTCTAGCTCCAACTAACATTCCGCGTTCAAAGTCTGTTAATTCCCGTCGTGCGGTCATCATCACGTCAAAACCTCTTCACATGAATAACTTGAACAGAAATGAAAGCTCTGCGAAAGCACTGCGCATTTATACCTGTTCTACGCGATGCTACTGCCATCTGAAAATTTGCATATTGCTATCCCATGACTTTTGTCACTTCAGTG
>BPLR01001333.1:0-110512 GCA_021605095.1 Caerostris extrusa | reverse complement strand
ATGTTTACAAGTAGTATAAACAGTGCGATTGTAAAACCGTCGATTTACAATCAGAGACCTTGCTGATGATGTTGGAATTTCAAAAGGTTGGGTCCGATGAGTCCAATCTGGATGGGTACCAGTTCGTGATTTTTTCGCCAACAATGAAACCCATATTGTTCCACAACCACCCTGTTCACACCGTATGACTTCTGGCAATTCCCAAACTCAAAAGACTCCTCCGGGGACACTGTTTTGAATCGATTGAAGAGATTCAACGTGAATCGCACCGCCTTTTGAAGGCCATCCCTGCCGATGACATTTTAGCATGCATTGAGGATCTAAAAAAAAAAGTTGGCATAAAGTACATTGTGTCCGGAGGGGATTACTTTGAAGGCGATGAAATAAATTTGGAAGAGTAAATAAAGAATTTTTGAAAAATAATAATTGGTCTTACTTTTTGGGCACAGCAGTACGTCATAAAATGTTAAAAAGCAAAGAATGACGTCCAATTTTTGAAACGGGAGGGAGACTTTTCAAAGTAATAGCTATATTTTCAGAATAATGCAATAAAAATTCAATTTTATCTCCGTTTCGTGCAGATTGAGGGAAAAGTTAACGGTTTACTAATGTTCCAGCTGCCCATCTGTGTGTAACTATGTCTCAGAACCTTGAACTGCATTCCAAACAACGCTCCAAATTATCCCGATCGATGTTTGCGTAAAGTAATGTCGCAAAGCTGTGTAATAGGTGGAATCTGGTCGTGCAATTGAATGTGGTCATCAAAAGTGGATGTTTTTAACTGGAGTCTCTGAAGTATTCGGGTCGCATTAGAAAACGCTTTATTGACTAATACAATTGAAGTTGTTTGTTAAGACATACTACTGTGCCCCAAAAGTAAGACCCATTATTTTTTTTGTCAAAAACTCTTTATTTATTCTTCCAAACTTATTTCATCGCCTTCCTCCGGACACAATGCACTCATGCCGACTTTTTTTCCTCCAATCCTCAATGCATGCTAAAAAGTCATCTTCAAAGCGCCCGGCAATTCACGTTGAATCTCTTCAATAGAACTCAAAACGGTGTTCCCGGAGTGGTCTTTTGAGTTTAGGGAGTATCCAGAAGCCGCACGGAGTGAATTCGGTGGTTGTGGAACGATATGGGTTTCATTTTTGGCAAAACAGTCACGAAGAATCAAGGCAGAGTGAGTTGGCGCATTCAGTGTTTTCGGTACCGATCGAGATTTGACGTTTGAGGCCCAAAACATCTTTTAAAAGGGAATTCTGAAATTCCAACATTGTCAGCAAGGTCTCTAATTGTAAATGAATGGTTTGTAAACACCAAATCATTAAAAGAAGGAAGAAAACTGAAGCTTGGTGCAACAAGATTCGGTTTTCTTCAAAGTGTTTTTATTCATCTTTTGTCTACTGTCAACAGGGAATCAGGATTCGGTTCTCAAAGTGAAATTTGTTTTCAGCTTTTGCTCAAACACAAATTATTAATGATCATCGCCCACTTATGATGCACTAGAACAGGGGTGGCGAATCTAAATGATCTTGCGGGTCATTTTCTGTCATGAAATGCATCCTAACTCCGCGGGACGCACATAAAATTATATATCCCTCTATTAGATTGAGACCCACTGTAGACCCTTTTTTGGAGTGAAAATTCAAACAGAATGAGTTGTTAATTTTTGTGTTGACTATTATTCTTACACGTAAACAGAGTCTATATAATAATAAGGACACTGAACTCACATTGTAAAGAAATATAAAACACTCAAAAAGAAATCATTGAAAAATATATAAATACAAACGAAATAAAAAATGAAATCATTAAAAATTATTTATTTTACTAGGGCGACATGTGTTTCTGTGCTCTTTCAAGTAGCTTTTGTAAATATATCTCAATTTAGGTATATGCACATCGTCATGTTTGAGTGTGTTTTGTGTTTAATCAATTTCATTTTCGAAAAAATAATTCTCAGGTGTCAGTTGAATCAAAAGTGATAACAACTGGAACTAAGAGCCTGGTTTGCTCTTGCTATCAACACTCAACTGTAAGTATCTAGGGATGGTTACTGCGTCACTGAGGTCACTTAAAATGAAATATAAAAAACTGTCATATAAGATGTTCCAGGATGCGCGCGCATCATGAGTTCGCAGAATTTGATTTAATTATTCTGCGAGCTCATAACTGTAAATTCCTCAATAAAAACAGGCAATATCTGTCATACATCTGCAAGAATAATATTTTAAAATCAAATTCAATTTTTTCTCTCATAATTTCGACAGTTCATTTTTGAATGTATAGAAGCACACATAAAGTATTTTTTAATGCATTGGATTTCACTCCTTTGGCCATTATAAAAGAAATATATTTTGTAAAAGTTTAATAAACCTCCCTGGCCGGAAAATATTCAAGGAGGGCCGGGTTGGTCATGCCTGCACTAGACTATCACTGATTTTTTTGTAGTCAAACTTGCACCAGTCGTTCTTCAGATAATATTACTGCAACTGCTAAAACGATTCTATACTTTAACAGATAAATGAGGTGTACATTTATTTATTCTTTTTTATTTTATGTATGCATTCAGGTGTCTTTTCTCTGGTTTGGTTTGTCACTCTACGGTCATCTTGTGCACAATTTAGGCTAAAAAACGATTCTGAACACTTACAAACATCCGCGGCACTGCCGAGACTCGAACCCGAAACCTGTGGTACCGAGCGTCAAGCCCCCTGTACTTTTCTGTGAAACTCTTCCTCCATAATGCCTTTAATATGGGGTGGATCCTTATATATGACCGATTATTTATTAAATTTTTAAATAGACTCAAATGAAAATCTTTGCGGTTACAATAGTGTACAAAACGAGTACAAAGCAAATATGATTCCGAACCCAATGAAGAGTAACCGTTCCTCAAGTGAATTGATTACCTCACCGCAAATAAAGTCGTCAATAGCAGTGAAAGAGGAAATGTTTATGCCCACATTAATGTGTAAAAAGAGAACAGTCTGCGATCTACAGCAAATAGAGAATAACAGATACACGCAGGAAATATCGACACGAAATCAAGTTCGTGACGAGAATTTCCCAGTTACTGTGGAGTAACTTATTTTGCAATGTGGGTTGGATGGGTCTTGCACCAGAACACACACTTTACAGGTGGAATATCGTAAAAACAGAAAGTAGTCCAGTTTCTGCAACAGCTTGTTATGGAAACATAAGAAAATTTTGTGTTCCCCTATTGTTCTAAACAAGACAACCTCCACACAGCAACGTGATGTATCACCAAAAATTCAGTTTGAAACTGCGCACATAAATTAAGCATCTACTACTGTATCCAAAAGTAAGACCCATTTTCAATTTAAATTTCCCGGGCGTATGGTATTTTTTTTTTTTTTTAGGTTGCTGGCAATGTCCTTTGACATCTGTGTGAAATTTGACGTCAAAATATTCATCAGTGCTTGATTTACGCTTGGCTGTGTGAGACGCTAGAACGGATTCCGGCGATTTTTGAAATGTCTGAATTCAGTGAGCAAAGATATTGCATTACATTTTGTTTTCGGAGTAATGCATTTGTATGGTTCGTACCATACAGTAGTACAATGAATAGCAGAGTAATACATTTGTATGCTTCGTACCATACAGTAGTACAATGAGAACGCGTATTGCAGAAACGCGTCAAATCCCGATGGGTACCGAAAAACAATGAATGCGCCAGCTTACTGCATTAATTCTTCGTGACTTTTTGCCAAAATTGAAACCCATATCGTTCCACAACCACCGTATTCAACTGATTTGGCACCACTCGACTTCTGGCTATTCCCTAAACTGAAAAGACAACCCGGAGACACCGTTTCGAGTCGATTGAAGAGATTCAACGAATCGGCGGGGGCTTTGAAGGCCATTCCGGCCGATGGCTTATTAGCCTGCATTGAGGACTGGAAAAAGTTGGCATAAGTGCATTGTGTCCGAGGGGATGACTTTGAAGGTGATAAAATAAATTTGGAAGAATAAATAAAGAATTTTTGAAAAAAAAAAATAATTGGTCTTACTTTTGGGCACAATGGTATATCGATAAAACCACAATTCGTACCTGTGCATATAAATGAAGCATCTGTATTGTTCGTACCGTTGAATTCATCGTGTTTCAAGTGCGTGCCCTCAAATCGAAGGCAGTTTAAGGTAATGAGGATCCAAGGCAATAACCTTATTAAGAAGCGATTCTCATGAACTTGCCATTGTGTCTGGATATTAATCACGAAATTGAATGCAACTCATGCATGAAGGAAAATGCGAATTTTAAGTAAATGCAGTTCTTTCCTTTTTAACATCCAGTGCTGAAACGAAACCGTACATTGACTATTTATATTCATAATAAATTAATTTTTAACATTTAAAAAGAGAGATTATGAAAAAAGATCAGTGAAATTTTTTCGAATCAAACAATTTTTTTAATGTTAATTCGTTGATAAAGTGGTAATAAATAAAAAACGGATAGTAAAGTAATAAATTGAAACAAAAGTTAAGATATTTTTGATTTCGTTTGAATTCATAGTTATAATTGCATTAAAAGTCTTCGAAAGAAAAACATTTGTATATTTTATAAATGAAAGTTGTTTTTTTAAATCGAAATAAAATTATTATTTTTTTTAATTTTTATTTTAAAAATTTTTTTATATTTTTATATTCAGTTATCAATGTACAGCCTCATGAAGGAATGACATTACAGTTCAATCCATCCACTAATATTATACTTATATAAAAGGGTCTGATGGCTGATTAACTAGCGTTCTGGTGCTCATTGCCACAGGTCTTGGGTTCGAGTCCCGGTGGTGCTATGGATGTTTATATCGATTCGTAATCCACTGTAAACCGTAGGTCTTGTTCTAATATAACTGTTGGGGAAGGGCCGACAATCCTATCTTAAAAAGTCAACGTCCCGGAACCAAGTCAGACTTCTACATACGGGTACTCCACAAACAGAAGCTGCCCATCCTCCCATGAGACCCTATGGGTTCCTGGACTTTGTCTAGATATTGTTGTTGTTTACCAAGTGGGGTAAGAAACAGCATGCTTATAAATAAACAATAAAGATTTTTATGTGATCTGTAAAATGGAGTGCAACGTAGATCTACCTCCTCGTGGTGCACTTTGTGTAATGTCTTATACTGCAAAATGATCTACAAACACGGCCTTCAGTCTTCTCTCAGTGTGAGTTTATTAGAGTTCTGCAGTGGAATGCAGGTGGTTTGCTCCATTATCATCGGCGGATTTTTTTGTGGTCGCTATTGTCTCCGCAAGCACCTTCACAGAATTAAACTGACTCCTGACCTTCTCTGTCTCCTGTGGGATGACCAGGAACAAGTAGATATGCTTCACCTTGCTTCCTGTTCTGCACAGCTTCCTGTTTCCTTATGGAAGCGTTATTGGATTGCCGGACTTGAGTGGATGGATTAACTGATTGCATTCGTTTCTATCTACAGATATCATTTTTCTTTTTATGATATCTGTTGTCCTGTAAACTTGTTATTGAAAATATAAAAAAATTCCGTAAAATGGGTCAAAATCATATGATTGTAATTTTTCTCGGTGATAACTATCACTGTGACAGATCCTGACTGGGCGGGGGCCTGATGGCCGAGTGGCTAGCGCTCTGGCTCTCGGTACCACAGGTTCCCGGCGGTGCCATGGGTGTTTCTAGTGGTTCGAAATCCACTTTAATGCGCAGGTCCCGGTCTTATAGGACCGCAGAGCGTCACAGAGCCTAGTCAGACTTTCTCTCGCCCACATCATTCCCCAACTGTAAAGGGGTAACTCAGCTCTAGGCACAGTGATGTGGTGTGGTGTAGTAGACCTAACTGTATTGCAATGGCACTGTAATTTTTTTAAATTTTTTTCCGCGTAAGTAAGATAGCTAGAAATCATTCTTTAAATCTTCTTTTTTTTTACCACTAAAACATAAAAAAGAAACCGAAAAAGTCCTTTGAATAGAATAATGTTGCAACTGAGATTTATACAATTTTCCTAATTATGTGTTTCATGAAGAATAGTTTTTACGAATAGCTGTCATAATAGTGATTTTGCACTGTCACAGAGATCAAGGCGATTCTAATTTGATTAAAAAAATAAAAACTGAAATCTGCTTGGCAAACTTCAACTTATCATGTGTGAGCATCGGAACATTCGAGAACGGATGAATAAACTCAGCAATATGCCGATGTTTAATAATGCACGAGATATAGGAAGCAATTGATTGGAATACTACAAGAATGGCCAAATTCAATAGCCACATGAATACAGCAATGCTGAATAAATCAAGAACTTCATGAAGAATGAATTGTTCAAGAATCTCTAAAAGAATATACAAAAAGTAAGATAAATGTCGTCGTAAAATTAAGAATGAAGTATTCCAAATTCTACAAGAAACGTTATCACATTTAATAGCCAAAAGAATATATCAAACTTTGATAATTCTAGGCATAAATGAAGAATGTAGTATTCGAAATACAATAAGAAACACTATACAGCTCAATAGGCATGGAAAAATGCCAAAAGTGATAAATGTGAAGCTTCAAGAAGAAGGAATGGATCAACGCACTACGAGTACTTATAGCCATTGGAAATACAAATGTTTACACTCGCAACCCAAAACGTGAAAAGTGCTTCAAAACCCCACTACAAAACACTTCAAGCAAAAGCCAAAATCTCAGAAATTTCCTGAGGATTAACGTTACTTATGAATCATTTCAAGAGTTAAGGGGCCCAAACTACCATTTTTTCCGGAAAATTTGCAAATTTCGAGTATCACTTTTATTTGCTTGGCTGCACTTTTGGATTGCGCCAGGAACCCCTAGTTAGGACAACATCATGTTCACACATGATAATAAAAGAACTAATTTGATATAAGAGAACCACTTACCACCGTGACAGCATCGTTGAGGAGTGACTCTCCAAAAACGAGGATGTACAGCACTTCGTTGACATGGATCTCTTCGAAGACGGCCAGCACGGCTATGGGATCGACGGCGCAGGCGATGGAGCTGAAGAGCAGCGTGTCCAGCAGGGGCATCTCCACCCCGTAGAGGCCGGTCAGCCCCACGGCCCACAGGGACATGCCCACCGACATGGCGTTGAAGACCGTCCCCACGACTGCGAACAGCAGGATGGTGACCAGGTTGTCGAAGAAGGGCCGGTTGGGCATGTAGTAGCCGGCGTCCAGCACGATGGGCGGCAGCATGTACAGGAAGAAGACGTTCGGGGTGAGTGGGCCCACATTTGTGAGTCCCGCGTAGAAGAGCAGCAGGCCGATGATGACTCCCACCACAATGAGAAGACAGCTCTCGGGACATATCAGGGAGAGTTTCGGTGTCACGTGAAAGCCTGCAAAAGAAAGGAACCAGATTAGTGGTTTTTATTTACGGATTAACACTTCATGCAACTTTTGCACCCTTGCTATGCTTTATTATCAAAGTGCTCACATTCAATAAACGCGTGTGTTGTTTAAGCGCGAAGGACTTTCCGCTGTAAAGAAAACACGTTTATTAGTTCAGCAGTTTGCGTTCTTAAAATTTAAAATGACATTAAAAAGAAATGAATTACTTTGATCAATGAATCAGCTGTTTTACTACGAGCTAAAAGGGTTTTTGAGATATCAGAAGATACTACCGCATGCGTTATTTTAAAACTTACTCTAAATTTGCACAATAACGAACTTGAATCCTCTGCTTCTAGGTGCATGTTCTTTTAAAGTGGTAGCATTTTTTCTACATGAAAAGTTGTAGCAATCCTTTTCCCAGGAAAGAGGAATCTATATTCTTTGACAAGTGCATAATAACAACCTATCACTCACATCTGACAGCAGATAAGCAGTGTTGGCGATATTTATACTACATGCAGTTAGTGTTTTGTATTAATGAGAACAACCTATAACTCACATCTGACGGCAGATAAGCAGTGTTGGCGATATTTATACTACATGCAGTTAGTGTTTTGTATTAATGAGAACAACCTATAACTCACATCTGACGGCAGATATTCTGTAACATGTATAATGAGACCTCATGAAATTAGCTGTTGTCTGGGCGACCTTCACAGGTCGAAGCAATTACAAATGGAATATAGACAATACCAGGAATTTTTGCATGGTGATGGATGATAGACCATTAGCTGAGAAAATGTCGACTCCAATGAGAAGTGAGGGAGGCTGACTTGCGCCCATCTTGACGGATTTTTTAAAGTAAGGTTTTTGAAGAAGAAAGGAGAGAGTTCTGCGACGAGTCGGCAAGAAATATTGTTTTTCTCTATTTCGCCTGTTTACAAAGTTAGCCCCTTATGATTTTGTGTATCACGCCGTGTGATAATTAAGTTCTGCCGCAGACCAGGCAATTAGATTTGTCGTAGAATCGAGAAATCTGAAAATCTTCGACCATGGAGTGAGTTGCACTTGTGAAGCAAAATTTAATTCGTTATTTTCATGTATATATATATATACATAAAATAGATTGTAAATAAAAATAAAGTGCTTCCCATGAACCTAAAAGTGGCCCTCTTCTTGAAGCTGTTATAGGTCTAGTACAGGCCGCTACGCTACATTACAAATTTGATGGAAAATAAAAAAAAAAAATTAGTATATTCGTAAAAATCATGCTTTTAATAAATAAAATTTTCTCCATTAAATTATTGAGTAGCAAAATAAATTTTATATTCATTTAATTTCCTCCTTCTAATAACTTTTGAACATGACTTAAAAAAGATTTCTAAGATTTCTAACCTGTTAATTTTTGCTTGTTTAATAATAAAATTAAATTAATGTGCCTTTTCTTTAACACCAAAATTCGCTTACGTAGATGAATATTTTTAAAAAAATACTAATTGACAAAAAGTAGAACTGAGACTTATAACATCTTTTATGATACTTAAATATGTTTCATATGGTCATTAACAACAGTGCTTGAGCAATCATCATAGAAAACGGGCTATAAAACGGAAGCAAACTAATGAAGATAAGATATGCGAAAACAATTGTGACACTGTGTTCCAAGAATTGTTTTCGCACGTCTGTGATCCTCGTTGTTATTTCAAGAAAAGAAGTAGAAAACAATGAAACGTTTTAAATGATTGTAACACCAAAGGTTTTTTTTTTCTTTTTGGATAACGTAATATGGCTTATTAGATATATAATTTATTCAGAAATTGAAAAACATTGTAAGAATATATTTAAGCTTAAATAAATGTCACAAAACTTTTCGCAAACTTTTTTTGATTAACAATCGCATCATATTTCGCATTCACTTTCGATAATTATTTAGAAATATTTTTTCCTTAGAGAACTTGCTACATTAAATAAAATCTTTACTTAGAAATTCATGTAGAAAAAACATTGTTCTATGTCTATTTTTATTCTATATGAATAAATAAGAGATAAAAAATATCTCCAAGGTATAAAAAATGATAAAGGCCTTGATAAATCTGCAAAGTAACGATTCATTTGCCATTATAAAAATATTACGCGATTGAAAAAAAAAACATAAAAATACATCCCGATAAATAATTCTTAATCCACACTTATATATGTCTTTAAAATGAGAGTTCAGTATCAATATTATTATAGTATCTACGCTTACATTTAAGAATAATTGTAAACACAATAATAACAACTCATCATGTTTTAATTTTTCACTTCGAAATAACAATGTCTATAGTGGGTCTCAATCTAATAGGGGGATATATCATTTTATGTGCCTCCCGCGCAGTTAGGATGCATTTCAAAGTGGCCCACAAGATCATTTGGGTTGGCCATCCCTGATCTAGCTGCAGTATCATGGGTTAACTATGCGTCATAATGGGCGAAAACGAATTATAGTGTTACTTCGATATACGTCCACCACCTATGATTTAGAGAGAACCATTACATTGGAAAGCCTTTCTACTGCGTCAGAACGACACCTGTGCTAAAGAGTCAATGAAAAGCAATTCCTATTTTAAAAATGCGCAAGAATTCGATGCATTTAAGACCTTTGTGAAACTCCACCGACAGAAGAAATGCAAATGAGCTCGTGCCACGCTGTCCTTGAACTTCTTCCTTTATCTGTAACCGCGGCGGGAAGTGTAAGAACCAAAAAGAAATCCATAGACACATTTCGAATGCAAATCTTCCTGCTGTAATCCTCTTAAAAAGTTAAATTTATGTGTGAAAGCGTCTTATCAGGAACAGTTCTGCAGCTGCTTGCATTTATTTCATGACCACGCGGGAATCAGAACTTTCTAGGAGGCTTCTGTCATGACGCGGTCCCCATAACTTTCTACAATCAGGGTAGAATGGACCGAATTGTTCCTCATTATTCAATTCCTTCTATTAGCTCACACTCTCCCTATATATATCTTGTTCAAACTTTCAATCGTTCATAAAATACTTTTTATTCATCCACTCAACTACAAATACATTTCTTTTCCAGTGGATGACACTGGATGTTAATACAGTTTTTTCAATTATTAATTCAATTTAGTTTTTTTTTAGATTTAAGTTGCATGTATCTACCAATAGATAGAGCCAGATAAACTTAAAAAAAATGAATGAAAATTATTTACAAAGGACTTTTCGCAATAGAGTGAGAAAAAAAGTAGGAATTGACTTAAATTTTTTATATTACTTGTTTTCACTATAATTAGCGAGTTATCAATATCGCGAGAGGTGGCCACTATGATCAGTACTGTGTGAACTGGTAAGCACGAGCGTTTAGATTTTGAGATGACGTGGCAGAACTCTAGGAGCGGTCAAAGGTTTGGTTTGGTTTGTAGCTCTACGGTCATCTTGTGCACAATTTAGGCTAAACAGACCGAGACCTACAGTTTAAAGGGGGAGTCCGAACCCCTCACAAACATTCACGCCTCATCCAGGATTAGAACTTGGGCGTGTGGTACCAAAGGCCAAAACGCTAGCCAGTTGGCCCTCAGGCAGCCCATGAGTCAAAGAGCACTTTGTTACAAAAAAAAAAAAAAAAAAAAAAAAAAAAAAAAACTAAAATTGACTCAACTAAGATTTATTACTGAAATATATTATTATTCTTAAATACGAGGCACGAGGGCTACACAGACCGGGACCTATGGTTTAAAGGGGGATTCCAAACCACCAACGAACATCCATGCCACCGCCAGGAAACGAACCTGAAGCCTTGGGTATCAAGTGCCTAGCCACCCGGCCATCAAGCCCCCGGCGGCCAAGGGAGAAGGAGGGTCAGGGACCGTATGTGATGAATGTTGGTGTGTTTACGGTTTTTAAGTTATTGCCGTTGTCGTATCCCTCATGGAAGGAAGGAAGAGCGTTGCAGCTCTTTTCTGTTGGAGCACCCGTAGGTAGAAGTCTGACTTCTGCAGCGTGTCGCTCTTATAGTCATAGGAGACCGGGACTTACGGTTTAAAGTGGATTCGAACCGCTACAAACATCCATAGCACCGCACTTGAACCCGAAACCTGTGGCACCTATGCGCCAGAGCACTAGACACTTGGCCTTTCAGGCCCACGATTTTTAAGTATATAATAGAATTGATATTGTAGAAGAGGTACAGGGTGCCATGTGTATTAAAGTATTGTACATAAAGTATTATTATTGTAAATAAGTTAATGTAAGTAGAAAGATTGGAGTTTTCCATCCTCCAGACGCCTACAGTACAAAACCACCTGACACAACTAGTCGCTAGCAGGCGATAACAATTCATTATTTTTTTTTTTCGGAGGGTTACGATAAGGGGCCATTAGAAATTCATAGCGAGTAGTATCATGAGCTTGTATAATCACTTTTAATGCATGCACAACACGACGTTAAGAGACACTTTGCAAGCACATTTAAATCGGTAATCGTTGTTTAGCAGTATTGCAAAACGGTTTGTTTTTTAACATGCAACGTGCTTCGACTGAGACCACTCTATGAAATCTGCCATCTGGGACGCCACTTTAGCTTGTCGTATCACTTTAATAGTTAATTATTATTTTTGGATACTGTTATTTCCACTTATTCTTTTGCTTTTCCGATTGAGATTGAATTATTTATGTTTACTTTCGTCGCTTTTGGGGACCTGATGGGCGAGTGGCTAGCGCTCTGAACCTCAGTACCACAGGTTTCGGGTTCGAGTCCCAGCGGTGCCATGGATGTTTGAAGTGGTTCGAAATTCACTTTAAACCGTAGGTCTAGGTCCTAATAGGAGCGTTGCGAGGCATTGTTACTCCGCGTCCGTAGTCTATCTTCAAGCTACACGCACCTCCTGGGTAGTGCCCAGTGAGTAACGTCGATGCAGCCCTTATTGCATAAAAGATCACGGTCTAAGTATTTGCCAGCTGCATTAGGAAAAAAAAAAAAAAACATTTCGTCGTTTCGACGGCCGGACCTTGGAATTTTTTATTTGGGGGATAGGGAGTTGGTTTTTTTTTTTTTTTTTTTTATCTAAGAACACTTGGTGAGTAACCCAACCATGTGTACAATAAAAGAGGGAGTCGAATATTCCTATAGTTGAATCCGTCAGGCATCTAACTTGGAAGTTTTGTTTGGTTTGCCACTCTACGATCATCTTGTCCACACGAGTGCTAAACAGGGTCGGGACTTACAGTTGAAAGTGGATTCCAAACCCCTCACAAACATCCATGCCACTACCAGGATTCGAACCTGAAGCCTGCGATACCAATGGCCAAAGCGATAGTCACTTGGCCATCAGGCATCCAACTTGGAAGAGTCCGTTCTAGATGAAGGCGCCAAAATAGGATTGCCTTGAAACAAGCTCCTTAACGCATTCTGAGAAACGCTGTTTCTGCTAGCTATATTTTCTATTCTAGCGGTAACTGAAATCAACTCAAGTGACTCGACATTTGGAAACAACTATTTTGGATAAATATTAGTATATATTCTAATGCAGCTGACAAACACTTAGACACCTTGAAGATAGACTACAGATGCGGAGTAACACTACCCCCGCAACACTCTACGATCCTGTTAGATCGGGACCTGCGGTTTTAAAGTGGATTCTGAACCACTACAAACATCCGTGGCACCACCGGACTCGAACCTGAAACCTGTGGAGCACCAGATCGTTAGCCATTCGGCCATCAGGTCCATATTAGTGTATATATATAATGTACTAATATTTATCCATCTATATATTAGGAATAAGAAATGATCCATTGTGCTGAAATGGTAATGCTCTTTTTGTAGAAATTTTTCTCTCCGATTCCTAGTTTTGCAATTTGCATTGTTGTTATTATTTTTTTTATCAAGAAAATTTATCAACAGAAAATATTTTATACCATTTCCTGAAACTGGATCACAGCTATAGGTTGTGATAAGTTATAAGAAAAAAGTATTTATTCATTTCTTCCTATGTGTATGTCCGATTTTTTATTATTATTTACATTGGACAAAGGACTCAATTTATTTCGTGAGAAAGATTTCTCCGGCCTTCTCAGCCTGAGAGTTGTATAATAGGGGAACACATGTAACGCAATCAAATCGAATCGTGCGCCTCCAACGTAATCTATTATGCATTGTCCGCATGGCATTTCAAGGCGAAACCGAAATTCACGTTCCCTGGTTCAACCGGTTACGTGACCCGGTTATTTATTTGGGTTTTTTTTCTCCTTCCTCACCGCTGAGGGATCCATTTCGGAAACAAACAAAACTCGAAATAGGTTTGCGGTGGGTCACAACTCGAATGATTCGTCACCTTCGGCCCCGATTCGAATCGGTCAGTGGGTGAGTGTCAAGCTGGGAACCATCGAATCATTCGATCTTTGAACTTCATCGCCAAATGAACGGATTCGTCTTCATTAAATTACATAACAGTGTTACCTCAGAGTTCACGTGCGTTTGAAATGAAAGAAAGATTTCATAATTTGAGGAATTATTAAATAATTTCATAATTTTTAAAGGAACCGGCGCTTTTGACAATGAACGCGAATCATTTTAAAGTGAACGAATTATTCTAGAATTGAAAATTATCCATTAAAACACTTAACACACAATGAGTTGCAAAAATATTAATAACAGTAAATCTGTTTGTGATAAATATTCACATTAAAAACTCTTTTCTTATGATTTTCATCGAGGGCCCTGATGGCCGAGTGGCTGGCGCTTGGTACCACAGGTTTCGGGTTCGAGTCCCAGCGGTGCCATGGATGTGTGTAGTGGTTCGGAATCCACTTTAAACAGTAGGTCCCGGTCTAATAGGATCGTGGAGAATGTTTTGTAGTGTTACTCCGTGTCCATAGCTTATCTTCAAGCTACACGCACCTTCTGGGTAGTGCTCAGTGAGTAACGTCGGTGCAGCGCTTACCTTTGGACATCCAAGACAATTGTCTAAGTGTTTGCCAGATGTATTAGAACAAACAAATACTTAACATGCAATTATATTGCAAAAATATAAATGACACTAAATTTATTTCTGATAAATATTCACATTAAAAAAACATGTCTTATGATTTCAGGTTTGCTGAAGAGCATTTCTATACAGGGGAAGAGCTTTGTAAATCCTTAGGCTGCAATGCCCTTTCACAGGAGATACTATTCGTGGAACGTTTGCTCAAAACTTCAATGGCAAAATGCGGATTCATAAAACGAGGAGTCTCTATGGCGTTTGTGATGTTCAGCCTCTTGTCACGTTAGACGGACTACCTGGTGGGAGTTTTCCCATACGATACGCACATGCAGGGGTAGTTCTTAAAAGTCCTCCCGGAAGACACTGATCTCCTTCTTCAGCGACACGGAAGAAAAGACAGACTTCTAGCGACGGGTGCTCCCCCCCCCTTTCCTCCTTCCATGAGACCCCAATGGTTCTTGGACTAGGTCTAGAGGCTGCTGTCTATCAAGTGGGATAAGAAACAACAAAAAACCGGTTCTAATCAATTTGAAAACTAGTAATCTTAATAATCCTGAAACGGATAAAAAGGGAGCTGCATTTTCTTCCAATCTACATTTTTTTTAAAAGAATTTATAAATAACAGCATAAGCATAAATACAAAACAACATAAATACAAATTGCGTTTAGTATAAATACAAATATTAATTGCATTCCTTCCATGCACTAGTGAATCTGTCACCCTGCTCTTCAGAAACATAAGATACTGCAGTGAAAAGGACAGATGAGGACATCTTCCTTGATCATCATAATAACGAAATTATTTCTGTGAATTCCATTTTTACCCCCGCTGTCGAAATGACAGAAAATCGTCCCTATCCAGTAGGGAAGATTATAGGTTTGGTTTGTCTAAGGCATCCAAGACAAACGGTCGTCTTGTGCACACTTTAGTCTAAACAGACCGGGCCTACAGTTGAACGTGAATTCGAACTTGGAGCTTGTGGTACCAAAGGCCAGAGCGCTAGCCAATTGGCTCAATAGGGAAGAAGAAACCCATTCAGTCTACTCCTGGAGAACAATGCACACCCTCTCCCCTTCCAGAAGTCATCGCTCACCACGCTTTCGTAGTGCCTCGAGGAGCTCTGCGGCAAAAAAAAAAAAGGAAAAACCACAGCGAGACTTTTCCCTCCAAACTGTGTCAAGCTCTACTAATCTTCAAGCACGATGGTTCTGCTGAATGCGTCACAGTAGATCGCTTTTCTGGAAAGTCATTTGTTGTAAGAGTTGCTTTCAATTGATGTCTTCAAGGTATTGTAATTGAAGAGAAGTGTCTCAGTGAGCATTGCTTTCAGTAGTGGTTTAGTTTGGTTTGTCACTCTACGGTCATCTTGTGCACACTTTGGGCTAAATAGGGCTAAATAGACCGTGACCTATAGTTTAACGGCGATTCCGAACCACTCGCAAACATCCATACCACATCCAGGATTCGAAACTGAAGGGTGTGATACGCCAAAGGCCAGAGCGCTAGCCAATTGGCCACCTTTCAGTAGTAGAGGAGGAAAAGAAACCTGCATTGTGATAACTTGTGTTGCCGTTGTCGTATCCCATGAAGAGTGTAAGGAAATCAAATATCGTGGTGCTCCCGAATAATATTGGGCTGTACTGATTGCCAGCTCGGAGTGTCCTCCGAGGGTGGGTCCAGACAATGCATAGCGGCTGCAACAGTTGGGCAATCAAAGACAGGATGAGGTTTGGTTTGTCACTTTACGGTCATCGTGCCTACGATTTAGACAGAGACCTGTAGTTTAAAGTGGATTCCGAACCTCTCACAAACATCTATGCCACAGCCAGGATTCAAACTGAAGACTTTGATATCAAAGGTTAGAGCGCTAGCCACTTGGCCATCAGGCCACCACATGGGATGAGGAGACAGGTCGACATCAGAGTAGTTGCCCCATTTTTTAACGGCGTTGGCAGAAAGTTTCAGTATTTTTTAAATGGTGCCTCATGGCAGAGGGGCTAGCACTCTGGCTCTCGGTACCACAATTTACGGGGTCGAATCCCGGCGGTGCCATGAACTTTTGTAGTGATTCGGAATTCACTTTAAGCCCTAGGTCCCGGTCTCCTATGACAGTAGAGCGTCACAAAGCCCAATCAGACTTCTTCTCCCCACTTCATTCCCAAACTGTAAAGGGGTAACTCAGCTCTAGGCACAGTGGTGTGGTGTGTAGTAGCTGTGGTATTTTTTAACGCCATCAACATAAATTTTCCTACTTTTGTGCTGCTTCACTCTTAATCTTGTGAGAGTAGCAGATGTTTTTCTGTCAACATTTACTTCTGTAATTCGGTATTTAGTTTTCATCTTATAATGAATTATAAGTTTAGATCTCACCAAGGCATCTGCATCTGCAAGGGAAATCCCAACTTGTAAACATGCACTTTGCTCTGGTCTAAATTTACGACGCTTCAATTCTTTTGTTTACGAAGCTGCTTCGAAACGGAAAGTAATTATTGTTTATTTTTAACTTGCACATGAATCGCGCGAGAGGAGGAAGACGTGAAAATAAAACACACACCAAAAAGGGTGTAATTATGAGTTTGGAATATGAAATGTAGGTCGAGGGGCCTGACCTCACAAGATTTAGAACAACATAAGCTGAAACTACTATGGAAAAGATAGTAGAGGATGCAAAAATGATATTCTGCTAAAAAAATGTACGCTTAATTCCAAAGTTTTACATGAGTTAGTTATTGGCTCTAGAACCTGCGACTTTTAAAATATTTTTATATACAATAACAAAGCAACAATGTTATATCGAATCTTATAGTGTCTTCTCTTTCAGAAAGATTGTGTTATAATATGTCGAATTTTAATCTCTACGAGAAACTAAGTAATAGGGGTTTTGTTTGCTATATCTACTACCAGGTAGCTTGTAAAAAAGTTAATCATTCTATGAATAATATGGAAAATGCCAATGAACAGTTGGTATTAATTTTTTTTTATTGGGATTAATAATTTATTTTATAGGGATTGATAAATTATCTTTGGTTATAAAAGTATTTTTCTCTAAAAAAACTAATTACAGAGAGAAAACGTTTTCAAACGAACATTTATTCAATCTATGAAATTTAAAAAAATCAATAATGAGAATTATTAATCCTTTTTAAACAATCGTTTAAGAGGCAGAAGTTTCGTTTTCTTTTTTTAGTATTGTTGTATTTTCCCCACTGGAACAGTAGTATCAATGTAGTAAAAATGAGTAAATAGGTCACTAAATTTAGTTCAAATAAATAGATTTAATTTTACAATTAAGTACAATTATTTTAATTCTGAAAGTTCTATTTACTAGTCATAAGTATTAAGGAAAGAGTTAAAAAAAAAAAAAGGTATTGTAACATTTTTCCCTCGAGAAGAGTTGTAGCATTTCCTTCTCAGGACAGAGGAAAGTATATTCTTTAACAAGTACATAATAACAACCTATCACACTCATTCCATAGCAGATAAGCAATGCTGTGGATATTTATATTACATGCAATTAATCTTTTGTACTAATGAGAACAAACCTGTCACTCAAATCTGACAGCAGATATTCAGCGTCATGAATAATGAAACCGCATGAAATGAGCGATTGTCTGAACGATAATTACAGATGAAATACTGATTAACCGACGAGCTGTTGCATAGTGATTAGTGATAGACCATTGACTGAGAAAGTGTCCATTCCAAAGAGAAGGGAAGGAAGCTGACCAACCTCCTCTTGAAGGATTTTCTTAAAGGGATGTTTTTGGAGAAGAAAAAGGAAAAAAAAAAAAGGAGTTCTGCGACGTGTCGACAAGAAGTGCAGTTTTTCTCTTTTTCTGTAAAGTGATTGAACAGGCCGGAGTTTCCGCCTGTTTGTAAAGTGAGCCCTTTGTGGTTTCGTGCATCACGTGATAATTAAGGTCTGCCGCAGACATTAGATCCATTAGATTCGTCGTAGACTTGAGAAAAATCTCCGTCCTTGGAGTGAACTGCAGCTGTGTATCTAATTTAAATCATTAATATTCATTTCATTGTAAACCGAGTTCTGTTATGTATATATTGAAAATAATAAGTTGTAATAATATAAAATAATTTTAAGCATTTTATCCTCATGATATTATTTTAGACGAGGTAAAAATGACATGAGTTTTTATATCAGTAAAATAAGATATTTTCTGACAAAAAAATAAATCCAGTGTAAGAGTCATCTTTAAATAAATAAATAAAAAGGCCCAGTCGTTTTATTTTCACTTCCAGCTGCGTTGGTAACGTAAACGGTGCGGGAAATAAGATGTGAATAATTTACTGCTGGTTCCCGGCACATGAAAGTAACACGTTATTCTGAGAATTGCATAAAAAACACATTGGAACGGCATTCATAATTCAGCCGGAACACGTCCACACCCAAGAAGACAAAGGGCCGGTGACAGAGCCCTGCCCTTCTCAACAACTCACACTGGGAAAAACTGATAAAGCAGATTTTTTTTATCTTATATTTATCAAAGCAAGAACTTTAATGGAAGACTCCAGTTTTTCTTTATCGAAAACGTGCAGCTTTTGTAAGCATTTTCACTATTATCGACACTCATTGAATGAATAAAGTAACCTTTGTGATATATTTTCCTTTTCTTTACTTTTTAATTATTTTTTTTATCATTGTTGTGACCACAAGGGCTTGATGCCCGAGTGACTAGAGCTCTGGAGTTCGTTCCACAGGTTTATGGTTCGAGACCTGGCGGTGCCATGGATGTTTTTATTGGTTCGGAATCCACTTTAAACCGCAGGTCCCTGTCTAATAAGATCGTACAGCGTTGTCTTGAGGTTGAGTCAGTCTTCAGCACTCGTGGTTCCTCGCTAAAGTGAAGCTGCATATTAAGCTTAGCCATGGCCCCGTCGCCTGCGACGGGTCTTCTTCTGACCTGGTGCAGAAAAGCCTGCACCAGGGGTTTCAGTAACTACAACATGAGGTGGCATAACACACTGAATATCTTTCTGTTGCCGTTTTCTCAATGCCGAAGTCCGAAATCTTCATCAAAATAATAGGTCCCATTCTCCTTTGACTGTAGAGCATTGGGCTGACAAACCTACCCCATAAAAAGAAAACATCTATTGTCTAGAAATCTGCCAGTAGGCAGACGGCCTTGGACCACTATGGGGCTGTTGCGCCAATGATGATGATGATGACGTTAAGTGACCTCTTCGTTCAAGAAAGGAGGCAAACAAAAAAAGTTATTTCTAATGCTTTTCCTTTCTTAATATCTTTAAAAAGTCTTCAAAACAAGACTTGAGCAATCGCTATGATAGTAACACTTTTATATGGAGAAAAAAAAAAAAAGAAAAAAATGGAATAGCTTTATAAGAGGTAGTTGCTTTTCTTCCAGTTAATGAAACAGTTGTTCTGACCCAAAAGCGAATGCGTGTCCCCAGGCATTTGGCACACAAAACTCTGCATTTTTGAGATTTAAAAACCACTTTTTAAGAGGAAAACGCACGGAAAGTGAATGTCGCCGAGGTGTGTGCACGTGACCTCCCGCTGGAAAGTGCAGAAGATGCGAAGGGGAAAGATTCTGCTGTGCGTTCCAACAGGTCAGTGGGTGGGAAGACTGGCAATTGGCGTACGATTACAGAGTACCCATGGGGATAGAGTCCCTTAACTTCCTCGTCTTAATTCATAGATAAAATTTACGATTAGAGTTGGCTGCATTAATGTTAGCAAATAAAAATTACAAGATAATAGAGAGTTTTTGCGTACCGTACTTTAAAAATACGGTATTTTCTTCTCTCCCTAGCGCGCATGCTCATTGGAAATTGCACATGCGTATCTGTAATAACGTTTCCTATGAGCATGCGTGCTAGGGAGAAAAAAATACCGTATTTTTAAAAATACAATATGCTAAAACTTCTCTAATAATGTTTCAAAATTAGATAAATGGTACTCAAAAATACAAAAAATAAATAAAAGTAAAATGCAAAATAAAAATTAAAAAAAATTAAACATAAAAGATTTTAGGTTAAGTTTAAATTTGGTACAATGAGGGACCAGTTGTCGAGGACACAAGACTATTGAAAAATGTGGGAAGAGATGTTGGAACGGCCATAAAATACTTGCTGCCATTTTTGAAGAGTAACTTCTTCTGTGAGTTTCGGCCTGGCGGTCAGTTGGCTAGTGCCCTGGCCTTTGGTACCACAGGCTTAGGGCCTGATGGCCGAGTGGCTAGTGCTCTGGCACTCGGTACCACAGGTATCGGGTTCGAATCCCGGCGGTGCGACGGAAGTATGTAGTGGTTCGAAATCCACTTTAAGCTGTAGGTCCCGGTCTCCTATGACCGTAGAGTGTCACAGAGCCCAATCAGATTTCTTCTCACACACATCATTCCCAAACTGTAAAGGGGCAACTCAGCTCGAGACACAGTGATGGGGTGTGGGGGAGTGGTACCACGGGCTCCAGTTTCGAATTCTGGCGGTGGCAGGGATGTCTGTGAGTGGTTCGGAATTCACTTTAAGCTGTAGGTCCCGGTCTGTTTAGCCTAAAGTGTGCACAAGATGACCGTAGAGCAACAAACCAAATCAATCTTTTGAATTACAATTTTTGCAATGTTTAGTAAACTAAATTGACAAAAATTTAAATATTTATTCAAAATGAAATACGTAAAATAATGAAACGCAAAAGAGTACGTGCTTAATAAAAGCACAAAGACATGTCGAGAGTATAAAAGGACTGCATTCAAGGGTACCACCTTGTAACTGATTGAGTCATCCGTCAAACTTATGAAATTTTGAAACTGGATAAACAATCAACATGGGGAATACAAATATTTTTAAAAAGTTGTTTTGATCGTGTTTTTCTTCCTTCGGTGCAGTGCAGCAAAGAAACGTGATGATTTGATTTAAGTGCTTACTTCATTTACTTTAATTTAATTTAATTAAGGGGGTCTCAAACATGTTTACTTGAATCGCAGGAAATGAATGCGTAGAACATCGCACGAAAGGTATCCGTCTGTGATCCATCGTTCGCTTAAGTTAAAAAGAAATGAACTGGACTGCAGTGAGAACGAAAGATGCCCGCATTGGTCCATTTTTAGCATAAACCAAAGCTTTTCATAATGCACAAATGAGAATGAATAAAGTGCGAAAGAATTATAAACACTTTTAACTTATTGATTCAAATCAAACTCTAATTCTATAATAAGGGTAAAAGTATACAGTCTTATTTGTATGTTTACACACTTGCGGACCTGATGGCCGAGTGTCAAGAATTCTGCAGCTCTGTACTACAGAATTTGGGTTCGAGTCCCGGCGGTGCCACGTGCACTTTTAGTAGTTCGGAAGCCATTTTAAACAGTAGGTCCCGGTCTCACAGGACCGTAGAGCGTCACCCAAACAGACTTCTTCTCCCCCTTATCATTCCCAAACCGTAGAGGGGGCAACTCAGTAGTAGTAGTTCAAGCCCCAGCGGTGCTGTGGATCTTTGTAGTGGTTTGGAATGCACTTTGTACAGTAGGTCCTTGTTTAATTTTCCTGTATATACATATATATATCAGAATTTTGGTACAATTCATGCATTATGCATGTACACAGTCCAGTCACATTAATGTGACCCCCTGTCAAAAGCCAGAATATACACTCTTGTATATTCTGGCTTTAAATGGAATGTGGTATTAAGTGGAATTCTTTATATACACCCCACAGCAATGTGCTGCCACCTGCCTTTTGTGATGGGTTATTTCACGTTGACGTCGAAAGTAGGTGGGGGTCACATTAATGTGACTGCACTGTGTGTGTATATATATATATATATATATATATATATATATATATATAGGAATCCACTTTAAATCGTAAGTCTCGGTCTAACAGAATCGTAGAGCGTTGTGGGGGATAGTGTTACTCGCCTCCGTAATGTATTTTCAGGTTACACGTGCCCCCTGGGTAGTGCTCAATGAGTCACAGCGGTGCAGCCCTTGCTTATGGCATAAAGATTAACTGTCTTTGTATTGCCAGCTGCATTACAACAACAGACTAAATATTTCGTGCCTATAACTACCTGACTCATCACACGTGTGCTGTGTAACTACACAAATCGATCTGAACACTAAATTATTTATTTATTGAACTCGTATACTATCACGAAAATTCTTTATTTTATTTCTAATAAATTTGTATTATACGTTTTTAGTATTCGTAAAGCCATGAAAGAACTCTCACATTACGTAATTTCTGAGGTTCTTTTTTTTATCTTCACATCCCTGATACCAAATTCAGCATTTTTTTTTTTGTATCTTTCAGCTTTTATTTTGAGCTCGGGAAGTATCAACAGAACAAACATCAAAAATCCTTTTTCGGAGAATAGAAATACCAAACAGCCAAATATTTCAATAGGCAAAAATGAACGAATTTCCAATCTGCATTCCGTTAAAGCTCATTCCTTTTTTATGTTTGGAAGCCTCGATTGATTTACGGAAAAGAATTATCTCGCAACTATTTCACTCGAAAGAACCAGTGTTTTGTGAAATATTTCCCGTTGGAATGTTATTAAATCTAAACATATTATGAAAAAAATTTAATGTTTAAATATTATTTCCTTGGCTCATGATGTACAATTTTTGTACAATTTAAGCATTGAATGTATTAATAATTGTATTAATAATTTAATGTATTAATTATTAATTTAAGCATGTATATAAAATCTATTAAATGAATGAATATGAATGAATTTAATACGAATGAATGAATGAACGAATAAATTAAATAAATGAAAATAAACGAATAATTAAATAAATTCATTTATTTATTTAATTCATTCATATTCATTCATTTATTTACGTAAATGATTGCATACGGATAAATTAAATAAATGAATGCATACGAATAAATTAAATAAATGAATGAATACGGATAAAGTAAATTACTGAATGAATACGAATAATGTAAATTAATGAATGAATACGAATAAAGTAAATTAATGAATGAATACGAATAAAGTAAATTAAGGAATGAGTAAGAATAAAGTAAATAAATGAATGAATGATTACGAATAAAGTAAATAAATGAATGAGTACGGATAAAATAAATTAATGAAGGAATATGGATAAAATAAATAAATGAATGAGTAGGAATAAAATAAATAAATGAATGAGTACGAATAAAATAAATGAATGAATACAAATAAATTAAATAAATGAATGAATACGAATGAATTTAAGACATTCATCAAATGCATTCAGTTCTAAATGGAATTTTGAACTGAAGGTTCGAAATAAGAAGCAAAGTTGAAACAAAACAATTTTTCTCTCTATGTCAAGCAGAATAACATAACACATCTTTAGGATAGAAAATAGTTCCATAAAATGCTCCCATTTGAGAAAGGGAAGAGTCAGAGTTCAGAGAGAGTTCCGCACTCCTAGAGGCGTTCTTTCCAAAAGGTAACAGCAAAATTTGAGTACAGTGCACTTCCTGGGTAACTTTAAAAATGCTACTTACCTGCCGTACCAGTGGCGAATGACAACGGATCATTGAAAAACAGCTTATAAACGATGTGAAAATTAAGAAATACCAGCGTCCTTTTTTACTAAATACATTTTTCTCTTTACTTGTATTGATTACACTTCAGAACAATACTTTTGAAACAGTTCAAAAACATGGAATAATGCCTTCAAATTGAAATACGTAAGCTGCCATCATTCCACTAATCTTCTCCTTTACTTTTCTGACGTTGTTTACGCGAATGACACAAAAATAGCGCGGAATTTTATTTCTTTTTCCTGAATTCATTTCGGATTCAAAGCGGATTCCGTAAGAAGAACCCATCCGTCAAATCTGAAACAAAAAAGATCGCAAAGTATTCAATCGAAGGTCAAACTCCTTTTACGGGTGATTTTTTTCTATTCAAACATTCGAACGTGGGTAAAATAAATAAGCTATTAATAGATAATTTTTGTCTTTGAATAGAAAAGAAAATGTATTTAATATTTTGTAAGGGATATTGAATAGATGTTTTCAGTAACGAAACATGATGATTCGTAATATGTCAGCTTCTAAACTTAGATCCTATCTTTGATTTTTGATTGGTTCGGTTTGGTTTGCGATCATCTTGTGCACACTTTAGGCTAAACAGACCGGGACCCTACGGTTTAAAGTGGATTCCGAACCCCTCACAAACATCCAGGCCCCCGCCAGGATTCGAACTTGGAGCCTGCGGTACCAAAGACCAGAGCGCCAGCCACTTAGCCATCAGGAAGCCTCTGATTTTTGGAGTTTGTTAACTCCATTCTTTTGTAGAATGGATTTGTAGAATAAATTTCGAAATTTTTTTCTGAAGTTTTAAAGGGATACTTCCATTTGAGAAAGTATCGCTATACAAAAATATATTCACTAATAAATAAAAAAAGTAAAATATATTCACTATAAATAAATACATTTTATAGTGTTTAAAGGATTCGATTTTAATATTTTATCTGTTCAATTTAAAATTGCATTTTACATAAAACTATTTTCAGAAATGAAAGTTTCGTGAATAAATTGTGTTGTTATAAAGTTTCGAAGAAGCACCTGATTCTTAATCTAATATATTTCAACTTTATATACATATTTAAACACATGCTGGTTTTGAAACGTCATTACAGTAATTAAATGAAATTATTTTTTTCTAATAATAATACAGAGACAGTTATCTTTATGCCATAAGCAAGGGCTGCACCGACGTTACTCACTTAGCACTAACCAGGAGGTGCGTGTAGCTTGAAGATAGCTATGGACGGGGAGTCACATTACCTCCCGCAACGTTCTACGATCACGTTAGACCGGACCTACGGTTACAGACTTACGATTCCGAACCACTACACACATCCATGTCATCGTCGGGACTCGAACCTGAAACCTGTGGCACCGAGCTCCAGAGCGTTAGCCACTTGGCCATCAGGTCTCTTAAATGACATTATATATCAGCTGAAATGAATGACCAAACCAAAAACGCTTCGAATATACCTTTGAATCCGTTTTAAATCATTAAAATAGTGTTAAAGACAAAAGAAAAGCAGATAATTCAAATAAACCTAGACACCCAAAAGCTTCAATTTTATCTTGCAGTACGTTTGGTTTGTCGCTCTACGATCATCTTGTGCACACTTTAGGCTAAATAAACTGGGACCTGCAGTTTAAAGTGGATTCCGAACTACCGACAAACATCCATGCCACCACCCGGATTCGAACCTGAAGCCTTCGGTACCAACAGCCAGATAGCTATCCAGTTGACCATCATTACGAGGAAAGTAAAAGGGTGAAAAATTATCATCCAGTTATTCAAAGTAACAAATTAAAAAAAAAAAAAAAAAAAAGAAAAAAAAAAAGAAAGAAAACTGCTAGTATAATAAGGCACATTAAAGGACCCAGAGTTCCCTTCGTTCACAGAGGGCACCCAACTGCGGACGGAGAACCAGGAAATCTGGGAAAATAGGTTGCAAGAAAGCCAGGGTACGCGGAACAGGAACAGTTAAGTTCAAGAGCATCGAAACCGCCTTACTAACCTCTTAAAGAATTAAGAACGAGGTCCCCGATGCAGGCACTTCACGAAAATAGGAACATCTAAGCGAAGAGAAACACTAACAACACTGGGATGATGAATGACTTTCTCCCGTTTCGGTTTCGCTCCTTTACTTACGCAGAAGGTAAAAGAAATCCCTATTGGCTAATCAGATCAAGACCTGCATAACCAGACTGATCTACCCTTTGCTGGCAGCAAAAACTGAATCAATCTAAAACGACAGTCAAAAACAGTATTACTGTGTCAAGAAATTAAAACCCATTTTCAATTTAAGATTACCGGGTATTATGAAATTTCAATTTTTTTATTCTTTTTGAGGGTTGCTGGCACTGTCCTTGATATCTGTGTGAAATTTCACGTCAAAACTATTCATTAGTGCTTGAGTCCGGTGATTTTTGAAATGCCTAAATTCATTGAGCAAAGAACTTGCATTCAATTTTGTTTGCGGAAACGTATAGAGTGTTTGCAGAAGGCCTTCGGTGAGCATTCCTATATTGGAAAGAAATGTTTACAAGTGGTATAAGCAGTTTCAAAGAAGGCAGAGAACGCGTCGAAGACGTAGAGCCCTCGGGTCGATCCTCCGCCTCAACCGACGAAGTTCGCGTCCAAAAAATTAATGATTCGGTGCTTGCAAACCGTCCATTTACAATTAGAGAACTTGCTGATGATGCTGGAATTACAAAAGGATCGGTCCATTCCATTTTCGGCCTCAAACGTGTCACATCTCGATGGATACCGAAAGCACTGAATGCGCCAGCTCACGTTGCATGAGACTTCGTGACTTTTTCACCACAAATGACATCCATATCGTTCCACAATCACCGTATTAACACCGTGCGACTTCTGACTATACCCTAAACTCAAAAGACCACTCCGGGGGCACCGTTTTGAGTTGATTGAAGAGATTCAACGTGAATCGGAGCGCTTTGAAGGCCATCCCTGCCGATGACTTTTCAGCTTGCATTGAGGATTGGGAAAAAAAGTTTGCATAAGTGCATTGTGTCCGAGGGGATGGATTTGAAGGCGATGAAATAAATTTGGGAGAATAAATAAAGAGTTTTTGAAAAAGAAAAATAATTGGTCTTACTGTTTGGGCACAGTAGTAATAAATGCTAGCACTAACAATGGGACGGGAGGGTAAATGGCTTTCTCCTGTTACAATTTCGATCTCTTACTCAAAAGGTAAAAGAAATCGATATTGGCCAATCAGATCAAGACCTGCATAACCAGAATAAGCTACCCTTTTCTGGCAACAAATTTGAAACAACAATCAAAAACAATAACTTTAAGAATGCAGTTGCCCATTGAACAGTAAAGGTAACAGGCATTAGGATACATAAAAAAACAAAGAAAAAGATTCCAGACTGAATAACAGACCCACGCCCATATTTCGGAACTAGATACTGCTAGAAGTGAGCCAATCTATCCAGTTAGACTTTCGGCCATTTTTATTGCTGTTGTTGTTATTATTATTGTTGTTATTATTATTCGATACACGAAGTAGATTAACACTAGACGGAATACTCTTTCGCGAAATGCTTGGCAATGCCACAGCCTTGAATATCGGCGGTCTGTTACAGGTTGACAATGGCTGTCCAAAACGAGATCACCGTGTAATATGATAATCGGAGAATGAATTCCTGAGGAATGCTGAAAAGAGGTGACTTAATCTATCTGAGCCCGAAGGACGCACGTTGTGCATAATGGATTTTAATTAGGCGTGCACAGAAAAAGTTAACAATTAACGAGGTCACTTTGCGGCAGGAACGCGTTACATATCATAAAAGTAATCAATCATATTGGTTTTCATTTTGTAAAAGAATTTATGGATGGCGTTTGGTTTGTCGTCTACGGTCTATCTTGTGCACACCTTTAGGCTAAATAGACCGGGACTTACCGTTTAAAGTGGATTCCGAACCACCAACAAACAGCCATCCATGCCACCGCCAGGATTCGAACCTGGAGCCTTTGGAATCAACGGTCAGAGCGCTAGCCACTTGGCCATCAGGCCATAAAAATCAAATTTTTAGTATGAAAATGAATTGGTTAAAACAGAACGAATATTTTTTCTAATGTAGCTGGCAAATACTTAGATAGTTATCTTTTATGCTTTAAACAAGCATCTTTATGCATCGACGTTACTCATTTAGCACTACCCAGGGGACGCGCGTAGTTTGAAGATAAGCTACGGGCGCGGTTTGGTTTTGTTTGTTGCTCTACGGTCATCTTGAGCACACGAGGGCTAAACGGACGGGGACCTACAGCTTAAAGTGGATTTCGAACCAGTCACAAACATCCATGGCACCGCCGAGACTCGAATACGAAAACAGTGGTAGCGAGCGCCTGAGCGCTAGCCACTCTGCCATCAGGCCCATACGGATTGCGATCGCTCTATTACGTCATCAGAAATAAATTATTGAAGAATATAAAAAAAAATTAATTTAACTACAAAAAGTATTTACAGAAAAGTTTTACAAATGAAATATTTAGAAATTAAGAGAAAAAACAATTTCAAATACTGAATATTGTTAAAAAACAAATAGCACAAAAATAAAATTAAAAAATGATGAATAAAAACCGAATAAAGTCATAAAATTGAAAAGTATTCTTTTTGCATGAGTTTGATTTGAGGCAGACATGTCTCGTAAAAACCAGACAACAAGATTTTGAAAAATTAAATCAAGTTAGATAATCGTTCATTGGAATTCTGAATATTTCACAGCAACACATTCTTCACATTCAACAGTAGAAAAATAATGTTTGCACAAAATAATATTCTACTTATATATTCGTTATTTAAACTGCTTAATTTTTTTGTTCAAAATAAAATGATTGAAAACATTTATTCAGATAATTTAAAAAAGGATTTAAAAAATTCAAGATAAATTCGAAGATAATAGTACACATTTGTTTTGTAAAAGGATTTTTTCCCAATGCAGCTTGCAAACATTTAGGCAGTTGTCTTTGATGCCTTAAGGCAAGCATTGCACCTACGTTGCTTCGCTTAGCACTACCCAGGAGGTGCGTGTAACTTGAAGATAAGCTACGGACGCAGAGTCACACCACCCCCACAACGCTCTACGATCCAGTTAGACCGGGACCTACAGTTTAAAGTGGATTCCGAACCACTACAAACATCCATGCCACCACCGGGACTCGAACCCGAAACCTGTGTTACTGAGCGCTAGCCATTCAGGCCATATTTTGTAAAAGGATAAAAATATAAAATTTTCATTTAAAATAATAAATGACCGCAATTTTTTTTAAAAACTTAAATGTTGGTAAATGGTTGCTTAAATAAAGTGAAACTCAATTATTGCTTCATTTATTGTTAAAACAAATAAAAGCCTTAATTAAAAAAAAAAAATTAACAGAGAATTGTTAAATAGATCGTTTAATAGGAAATTCTGTAAGGATAATATCTAAATTTTTTTTTCTCTTGTTTTTTACAAATAATTGTCTACACAAAAAAAAGTCAAAAGCATTTATTCTAAATCAACTTTTTTTTTTTTTACTCAGTTTCACCATTTGAAGAAAAAAAGAAAAGTTGTCTATAGAACAAAAGTAAAAGCAACCAAGCAAAAAAATGTGTCACCATTCATGCAAGGTGTGATCCATTTTGAAAAATCACTTTTACAAAAACCGCACAGTTGAATAGCGTGAGTGAGCTTTCTTTTCAAAAGGCCACTTCACTCATCCTACTTGTTGAAATCAGAGTAATAGTTGTGGTCGTAGTTGTAGTTGTTGAAAGGGGCAGTTATCTGCTGGAGTGCTTTCATAGTTGGAGTTGCTTAGAAAAGGAAAAATGCCATTCAATCATTTTGAATCGTTCACTTGCTGCTTTTTTAATCTCTAGTCACTCGTACAAAAAAAGATTTATTCAAGATCGATTAATTAATGAAATTAGTTTAAATCAGTTTCCAACCCAAATGGTATTGTGGGCCGCATATAAAATTATTATAGATTGAGACCCACTCTAGACATTTTTGGAGTGAAAAGGGAAGCATAATCAGTTATTGTTTTTGTGTTTTATTTTTACATATGAATATAGATACTACAACAATAATGTTGCTAAACGCACACTGTAAAGAAATATAGAACACTCAAAAGGTAAAAAATATGTATTTTACGAGTGCGATATGAGTTTCTCCACTCTTTCATTTAGCTTTTGCAAATCGATGCGCGTGCATCATGAGTTCGCAGAATATAATTTAATTATTCTGCCAACTCATAAATAAAACAGACAATATCTGTCATATATTCACGAGATTTTAAAATCAAAGTAATTTTTTCTTATAAATTCAACAGCTCATTTTTGAATAGATGGATGCACACATAATGTATTTTTTGAATACATTGGTTTTCAATACTTTGGCCATTCTAAAATAAATATATTTTGTAAAAGTGGGATACAGTTCACGGGCCGGAAAAATGTTCAAGGCTGGCCGAGGGTTGGCCAACCCTGGTTTAAATAATTTAAATTATGTTTCATAATCAAGCGGTTGATTGAACAGAAGCATTGAGTCGCGATTAGTGAATGTAACAAAGCTTAATTACATTAATTGTTGCACAAAAAGAATGATAATAACGTTTTAAAAAGACTTAAGCACACTAAAATCTAATATTAATTTAAAGTATTCAATAAAACCCCTTTTTTTCAAAGTTACGGATATGGAATTATCCAATTCTTTTAAGATCCGTTAAAATTTAAATAAAATATAATTAATATTTATTTGGATTTTTAAATACAGAAAATTAAAAAAAAGCCATTGTTATTAGAATTAAATTCATTCATAAATAAACAAATAGCTTAATATAACATAAAAATAAATCAAAAATGGATTCAATTTTAAAGACCTATCAACGTTTCATTTTCATTCGAAATGAAAATGCATCTGAAAGATTACAATGAAAATGGAATTGTTTTTCAAGTTACGGACTGCTCTAGATAAAAAGTTTTGAAATACAAACAGTTTGACATACAAACAAACGATCCATCCATTCTTTGACTGCTCCTGCTTGTATTCGAAACTGGTTTTTAATTATTTTTATTTGTAAAACGTGATTCGAGCAATTTATACTTAGAATTAATATTTAGAAGGTTTCAGTAAGTCAAAATATGAGTAAGTGTGTTTTAAAGAAATAATTGAAAGTTTCCAGAGTTTCTAATATTAGGATAACGAATAAAAGTATAAAAGGTAATAAGTAATAAGGACAATAAGTATAAAAGGTAATAAGTAATAAAGATAATAAGTATAAAAGGTAATAAAAGTATAAAAGAAATGGCATGTGCAAGCTATGTTCTTCAGCACTCTTTCTCGAGTCTCAGCCTTACCAAGAACATACAACAACAATGAGTCAGTTGAATCAACTGACAACCGTCGATACTTCAACATTTTAGGAAAAAATATCTAATAATAATGAAACTGAAATGGGCTCAGCAAATTTCAACTTATCATGTGAACATTCTAGAATGGATGAATCAGGAGTATGCCTGAGTATATGATTGGAATACTACAAGAATCAGGAATATGCCTGTTTAATAATGCACGAGATGTATGAAGCAATTGTGATTGGAATACTACAAGAAATACTACCGAATTCAATAGCTATATGAATATAGCAATGTAGAATAGATAAAAATTTCATGAGGAATGAATTGTTCAAGAATCTCTAAAAGAATATACAAAAGTAAGATAAATGCTGTTGCAAATGAAGAATGAAGTATTCCAAATTCTACAAGAAACGTTGTCACATACAATAGCCAAAGAATATATCAATGTTTGAAAATTTTAGGCAACAATGAAGAATGAAGTATTCCAAATACAATTAGAAGCACTCTACAGCTCCATAAGCACGGGAAAATGCCAAAGGTTATAAACATGAAACTTTAAAGAGAAGGAATGGATCCACGCACTACGAGTACTTACAGCCATAGGAAATACAAATGTTTAAAATCCCAAGCCAAAACATGAAAAGTGATTCAAAACCACACTACAAAACACTTCAAGCAAAGCCAAATTCTCCAGAAAATTCCTGAGGATTAACGTTATTCATGAATCATTTCAAGAGTTAAGGGGTTCAAAATACCATTTTGCAATGGAGTTTTATTTGCTTGGCCCTTATTTTCGGATAACGTCACGGACCCCTAACCAGGACAACATCATGTTCACACATGACAATAATAACCGAATGCAAAACGTGCATATAGGTTGCAGAATAAACCTGTCCATTACATTATGATTATTATTTTGATGATCCATTACATTATTATTGAAATGACCTCTAGGCCATTGTCCTTCCAAAGGAGAGTAATAAACGACAATTAAAGTTATAAAATGAGAGATGAATGAAAAGTAGGTTTTAGCCCAGCATTTTCTTTTCATTATAAAAAGGCAAAGAACAACAACAACAACAACAACAAAAAAAATTACAGATAAACAAATATTCGACATAGAAGTGCTTGTTTGTGTGTAAGTCATGGTCATGGATGTTCGGCCTCAGGAAATGTATGTCAAGAGGAGCTGTGCGATTATTTGGGCGTCGAAGCACTGTCACACGTAAGAAAGATATTCCCAGGAGAAAGGTGGACGACAGCAACAAACGAATAGAACAGACTCGTCTGTAGCGGATAATAAGTATGCTAGATTTTCTTATGTTCTCAATCTGGATAATTACTTTTTAACTATTATCTCAATGACAGCAAACTGTCCAATAATAAAATATAAATTAAAAAACAAAAGCGTTCTAAAATATATTAAAATCAAGTTTAGAATTATTTTTTTAAAAAACTGAAAGCATTTCAATGCTATTTATAGTTATTGAAGAATATAAAAAAATTAATTTAACTACAAGAAAGCATTTACCGAAAATTTTTACAAACGAAAGATTAAGATATCAAATTAGAAGAAAAAAAACAAACCCCAATTTTTAATTCTGAAATTTTTACAAAAATAAACAGCACACAAATGAAATAAAAATAATTATGAATAAAAATCGATCGAGCGTTTTAACATATACTAGTTAAAATCAAGTTTAGATTTTTATTTAAAACTGCAAGCAAGTGTACTATTAGTGTTTAAGTAGTGCATTATTTTTTAAAATTCTTGTCTTATTACGTAATTCTGTACCATCGTTGTTATAGCTTGGGATATTGCAAATGATCAAACATATTTTTTTATATTGTTCTTATGAAATTCAACTCTTTATGAATTTTCTGTTAAAATAAAATTTAAAGTGTTCTTACATTCTAAATTCTATTCTAATAAGTAATAAAAATCTTATTCTACAAATAGTTGCTTAAATGTTTATTATTTGCAGTATATGATCGATTAATAAAATCGAATTCAAGAAATAAACATTTTAAGCATTTAATCGATTAATAAAATAAACTTTTATAATCGATTTTTTGATTTTTAAAGCTGAAAAGTTCTAACTTACCTACCTGTAAGAAATATTTCAAAAATTCCACAACTACGTCACACGCATGCAAAGATTCACAATTATTTATATTTACAATTGAAATAAGTATTTTGAGGAAAAAAAAGAACTAAAGTATTTTCAATAATACCTGCAATTAAGTTGAATTCCAAGGTTATAGTTTATCAAATCATTAGCTCAATGTCCTTCCTGTTTTGTTCTTATTTTTATTTGACATTGTTGGCAACTTCTAAAGAAACTCAAATCGAAATTAGAGAATTGATTATATCGGACTCTCTACAGCTTTGTTGAAATCGAGATTCTAAAAGATATATGTTTCGCAATTTATTCGAATCAGAAAATGCCTACCATATAAAATTTAAAACTCAGATTTTTCCATTTCTTTTCTACATAAAAATTATCATTATTTAACAGTGGACATTAATTTATTACAATTTATTCGCATAATAAAACATTCTTTTACTTCCTTTACTAATTGTTAAAAAAATGTATCGGAAAAAAAATTATACACAACAACATAATGAGAAACGCATACATTAAGAAAAACAAATAATTAATTATATTTAATTTTTTTTTTTTTTAAATTCTTTTATTTTTCATATTTGATCTGAAAATTGAAAAGAATTGATTTATTAAGTCTTTTATATTTTATCCTTGCAAAATAATAAAAGTTAAAAAGGTATTTAAAATTACAGAAATGCCAATTCTATTAAATAGTATGATGGGAACTACAGTTTAATGAAACAAATTTAAAAAATTTGTTTTATACTCTATTAAAGTAGAGCAACAAACAAAAGTTACAAACCTACGACAATTTAAGAAATTGTATAAAAAAAATCAGAAAAAAAAAGAAATCTATAAAAAGAAATCTGTAAATTTTAAGTATTTCATTATACCAGAAAATAATTTTTAATAACGGTAGGCTGGAATGTTCTTTTGGAATAACTTGAAAAGAAATTGTTTTTACAAAAGAACCATCTTTCCGTTCATCGCATTATTTGCGTTATGTTATTTCATCTATTATAAAATAAAAATTGAGTTCATTTAATATAAATGTAGTTAAACATTTTTTTAAGAATTTATTTATTTTATTTACTTATAACTTTCTCATTCTATTCTAATTCGCATTCTAGTGGAACAAAATAGTTAAACTACTCTGAGAACAAAAAAAACATTCTAATAATATTCTTAATAATTCAGATAAATTCGAAAAGTCATAAAATTTTTAGAAAGATCATACAGGGATGAGAATGTTCAACGTGTTTCGAATACATTAAAATTTAATGGTTTATTAAAGAACCTTGAATATTTTTCATCCTTATTAAAAAAATCATAAATTTGTTAATAAAACAAGAATTTAAATTGAGTTCATAGGCAGTTCTAGAAACAGGATTTATTTTCAAATAGCATTTTGAGTGTTCTTTGGAAATGTTGAAATGAAACTCTGATTTCTATACTATGAAAAATTACTTATGATATTAAAATGACAGAAATATATGACTCCCGTTATGACATCAGAGCGAGTATTTGGCTTTATAGCTTCTCAAAAGTGTTCAGTAAATGGATTTAAACGAATTAGCGAAATGTAAATTATGAATAGAAATAAATGAAGAAGCAGTAAGAAAAAAAAATCTATACAATGCTTTAAACCAGGGATGGCCAACCCAAATGATCTTGCGGGCCACTTTGGAAATGCTTCAAAAACTCCGCGCGTCGCATAGCAAATTATATATCCCCTATTAGATTGAGACACACTGCAGACATTTTTTGGAGTGAAAAATTGAAGCATAATGATTAGTTTTGTCTTACTATTATTCTTACATGCGAACATAGATAATATAATAATCATGATACTAAACGCACACTGTAAAGAAATATTTGACACTAAAAATGTATAAAACTCATAAAAATAGAAACGAAATAAAAAATTGAGATATTTGAAATATTTGAAAAAAAAAAAAAGAAAATATATTAAAAAATAATACAAATATTAAATAAAATAAATATATTAATTAATATTAAAAATAAAAAATTGAATAAGAATTTTTTTAATGAAAAAAACTTCAATCATTAAAAAAAATTTATTTTACTAGTGCTATATTTGTTTCTCCATTCTTTACCTTTGCTTTTGCAAATCGATGTCCATTTGGGTATTTCCACACCGTAATGGGTGTTGCAGGTTAGCGTCCGTTATGTTTGAGCACGTGTTTTAAAATTTTTCTCATAATTCCGACAGTTAACTTTTGAATATATGCACACATAATGTATTTTTGTAACACATTGGCTTTCACTCCTTTGGCCATTCTAAAATAAACATAGTTTGTAAAAGTGGGATACATCTCACGGGCCGGAAAAATATTCAAAGCGGGCCGTGGGTTGGCTAGCCCTTCTTTTAAACTGATGAATGCTTCTTTAGAATGTAAAATTCAACTTTTAAAAGTTTGTCCAATTTTCCCTCTTTATTATTTCCAAATCGCTTCAGTTGAATGTGAGTGAGTGGATCAGAGAGCGGCTTCGCAGTAAGAGTGAAGAAGATGCGAATGCCCTCTCAAAAACTGGGTTACCGCAATGGAGGAGTCTCACCAGTGATAAGACGCGGGCAAAAGTGATTTGCAAGACAATTAGGGCCCGTTATTCGTCAGGCATGAATGAGACGCATCGTGCTCGTCGGCTCATTAGGGATTCTCCCTCCGTTTGAAACAGCGAATGTGGGTGTTGGGCGAAGCGTGTCCTTTTGCTTTCTGAAGTCACCAGCTGTTGCTAAGTAGGAGGAAAAAAACAAAACAGCTTGATGGCTCGTGACAATCATTCGAGTTGGGTTGCCGAGGTTGTGAAAATTAAAAATACTACAGTGTCCAAAAAGTAAGACCCATTTTCAATTCAAAATTCCCGGGGCTTATGGAACTTCCGTTTTTTTTTTCTTTTTAGGTTGATGACATCTTGACATCTGTGGGAAATGTGACGTCAAACTATTCATGAGTGCTTGAGCTACGCTTTGCTCTGCGAGACGCTGAAACGGATTCCGGCGATTTTTGAAATGTCTGAATTCATTGAGCAAAGAACTTGCATTCAATTTTGTTTGCGGAAACGTATGGAATGTTGCAGAAGGCCTTCGGTGAGCATTCCTATATCGGAAAGAAATGTTTACAAGTGGTTTAGAAGGGGTGTAAACAGCTCAAATAAGGCAGAGAACGCGTTGAAGACGAAGAGCCCTCGGGTCGACCCTCCACCTCAACCGACGAATCTCCATGTCAAAAAACTGAAAGATTGGGTGCTTGCAAACCGTCGATTTACAATGAGAGACCTTGCTGATGATGTTGGAATTTCAAAAGGATCGATCCATTCCATTTTGAGCCTCAAACGCGTCCAATCTCGATGGGTACCGAAAACACAGAATGCGCCAGCTCACATTGCATGGATTCTTCGTGACATTTTGAAGGCCATCCCTGTCGATGATTTTTTAAGCACGCATTGAGGATTGGAAAATGAAGTTGGCACAAGTTCGTTGTGTCTGGAGGGGATTACTTTGAAGGCGATGAAATAAATTTTGAGAATAAATAATTACATTATTTTTTTTTTTATTTAGGCAAATTACGAACGGCGTCAAAGTTCCGTTTGGTTTGGTTTGACGCTCTACGACCATCTTGTGCACACGAGGACTAAACAGGCAGCGACCTTTAAAGTGTAAACAGTTTTAAAGTGTTCGACAGTTTAAAGTGTATTCCGAGCCACTACAAACATCCATCACACCACCGGGACTCGAACCCAAAACCTGTGATACCAAGCGCTAGCCACTCGGCCATCAGGCCCCGTCGAAGTTCGGTGAGTGTTTCGAATGCGAAAGATTTAAATATCCTACAAGATGGCAGTTTGCGATCTCGCAGAAGGAAATTTGTTGGATTGAAGCGCCCCCTGCCCCTTTTTTTTTCCTGAGTCAATGGGATGGCCAACTTTACCGAAATCCTTCAAAAGAGACTCAATTGTGTACTTTAAAACAGAAAACAGCCTATAAACTCATCCGTGTAAAGCGGTCCTTAAAACGACACCATTAGATTAAATATGCACAAATAAAATTTAGATCGCTGTTTATATTATACAGTTTAAATAATGATAAGCGTTATAAAAAGATTAAAAATAAGAGCAATATTATACCAGTAAATCAGTTCAACGCAATAATGACTTCAGCATGAGTAGGATTGTTGAATTTGCTTGCGAAATAAGCGAGTATTTGAAGCATATGGTCATAAACTTGGAATCGTCATTTCTTGACATTTTTTTTTAAATGCAAATGAAATGAGGAGAAATCATTTTGGGAACACATTGTTTTAACAAGTAGACGAGAAAGACTTCAAGGCACCAAAGTGAAAATAATTTAAAATCAGGATGTATGATGATAGTAAAATGATTTTACAATAAATATCGTGAAAATAATTTTATACGTGTTCTATTTTATAGATGGAGTTAAATTATGAATTCTTCATATGAATTCGCCGTGGAATAAAAGACAACATTCATTACAGATCACAGCTTATTTTAAGGATACAAAACAATTAAGCAATTTTAACACATGAAATGTGTATAATTGCAATTTGATCGGTTAAAATTATTGCCTCCCGCTCATATTAAAATATTTAGCTTTATTGAATTCAATTTACTTTAAAAACAAGACAAATTTTTGATTGAATGAACTAGAACCAACAACCCCATTAAACTAAAAAGTATTCTGAACAAATATTCTATTGAACTAAAAATTTAAAATGATACACTTTTAACTTGTTACTTTGCTGAAGTAAGTTGACCCCAGTTTCTACTAGACTTACAAAACAAAATTGCTGTCCAAAAGGTCGTCCATTATTGACATAAAAACTCACCGATTTTCGTCAAAGCACCGATCAATATCCATAAAGCTATGAGAAGCGGCTGAGCGACATATTCTAATTTCAGTGTGGCCATCTTAAAGATTCCCATTCGTGATGGAGTCGAATCGTGCAAGATGGACTTCATGTCGTGGTGGTAGGACACCGGGAGGACCAGGGTCCGTCGTCCGAAGTCTGGTAATCTTCTTCGTGAGAATCCGTCTCCGGCTGTATGGCCTCGTGGTGCTGCCTGGACACAGTGTCGTCGACGATGGCCCTGGACTCATCCCCAAATACAGTGCCGACGGACGTTGCCAGGAATAGGAGGCAAAAGAGTCCGCGGAACTGACTAGACATGCTGGTTGAAAATATTGCTTCAACGAGAGACGAGAAGAAAAATATCACAAATGAGCTTTATCAGAGCATGCTCTGTTGCGAAACGGTGGTCTCGAGCAGTTTGGCTGAGATTTGGAAGAATCAGAATGCAGCCTTGACATCCACTTCTTTGCTAATTCGAGATAAAACAAGCTCGATTTCGACTGCTTTTGTGTTTTTTCGAAATAAATTTTTTTGTTTTCTCTATTGCTTTGAGAAACAAAAGATGTTATGGCATTCTAATGCGGTTAATAGTGCGAAATGAAATTGATATTTCTATTCTCATTCAATGTGACACAGTCTTAAATGTTCCAGATGCTGCTATGATAAATAAATTCGGTTGTTTCACGTCTTAATACTTGAATCGAGCATATGATTCATGTCCAGTTGTGGTAAATGACTTATCAAGAACGAACATTTAGATTTCTAAAAAAATGGGAGATTCTAAAACAGACAAGTTTTAAAACTCCAGAAGTAAGTAATTTGCTTAGAATATCTAATTCTCTGTTCTTCTCTATTTATAAATAAAATATTATGCATATAAATTCTAAACTACTTTAAAATTCACGTAATTTACGCACAGTTTTTAGATTTCTTAAACAATGTGTTCATTCGAGATGCTAAAACAGACAAGTTTTAAAACTCCAGTAATTTACAATGTCCAATGAAGACAGCATTCTCTATCTTTTCTATTTATAAATTAAATAGTATGCATATAAGTCCTAAACTACTTTAAAATTCCCTCACAGTAGTTTTTTTATAACAGAAACTCGTTGGCAATGCAAAAGCAATCAGTCTATTTAAATGAAAGACAATAGAACCGACGTTTTCTGTCCTTGGCATAGTACTGAAAAATGCAGAAACTTAACAAATGATTCGGGAAAGTATAGATCTACAGTACCTTTTGCACCGAGCATTTCGCACCTTTTATCAGAAAAACAATCACAGGTTGTCGCGCAGACTCAGATATCTAGAAATATCCAAAAGCAAGACACTCCGGCTGGACAATGAAACGAGACACGATTCTCACGCAGAGAGAGAGTTTGCAAAGTCGTCCGTAAGGAACACGTGCTCGCCACCGAACCCGAAGTTGTCAGACGCGAGTCTGCTGTCATTAGCTTTTAACTGTGCGAGAAGACCCGCTCGCCACACCACAGAGATAACTTTTTCCTTTCTGCGTTCTGCTCAACCTGATCCAGAAGCCTCATCACCATCACGTCACGTGACGAGCCACGCAACGTCACGAAAAGGGCCGGTTTTATTGGTAAGCAACGAAATGCCACGACCCGATAGGCAACGTAGAACGCTGTTTGAGGAACGACTTTCACGGGCGCTGTTTTTAAAACCTTTCTTTTCTTTTTTTCCTAATTCCCGATGCCGCGTGGTTTTCCACGTGGCTTCATAATGACTCTGCTTCTAAAGCAATCTATGTACTAACAGAACTGGTTAATATTTTTAATATGCTAGGAGGTCTCGACAACTTTTATAACCAATTAAATAAATTATAGTTTAAAAAACTAAAAACACGCTTTTAGAGTTAATCAAACTAGGGGCCTGAATGGGCGAGTGGCTAGAGCTCGGTACCACAGGCTTCGGATTCGAGTCCCGGCGGTACCATGGATGTGTGTAGTGGTTCGGAATCCCCTTTAAAATGTAGGTCCCCGTCTAATAGGATCGTAGAGCTTTGCGGGGCCATTGTTACTCTGCGTCTGTGACTTATCTTCAAATTACACTCACCCCCTGGGTAATGCAAAGTGAGTAACGTCTGTGCAGCGCTTGCCTTAAGGCATCCAAGACGTCCATGTCTAAGTGTTTGCCAGATGCATTGGAAAAAAAAAAAGTTAATCAAACTAAAAATAATTGTTAACCTAAGAATAAAATGACTGACGAGAAAATGAATGTCACTGTTCTAAAAGCGTGGGGTGCTCGATATCAATCGTTATAATTTTCACTAGTTTCCTTCCGAAATGCAGAGTTAGTTTAGAAATATCATACAAAGCACCCCACGCTTTTAGAACAGTGACATTCATTTTCTCGTGAGTCACTTTATTCTTAGGTTAACAATTATTTTTTAGTTTGATTAACTCTAAAAGCATGTTTTTAAACTATAATATTTAAATGAGGTCCTGGTACGGAGGACTGGAACTATACTTCTTACAATAATTTAATTGTGAATAAAACAAAAGCTAAATGCGAATAGGTCGAGCCAGCCAGGATTCCAACAGGGAATCTCCTAATCCGTAGTTAGGCGCGTTATCCGTTGTCCCACGTAGGTTTGAATGTCTTTACTGAATACTTTCATACTACATGGGTTAAATTGCTCTCCATAAGTTAAAATAAAATCACTAATCCTGGCGATCCTAATCGTGATGAGATAATAAAATTATCAAAATATTTTAGTGTTCTTGATAAGTCTACAACGTTTAAATTAAATCTGATCGCTTAAAGTAGGGCAAAAATCGAGCCCAAAGAGTCAGTTACAAACAAACATACAGGTTAAACTAATAAAAGCTTATTAAAAATGCTAGAGATCCAGCAGATAAAATTCAAATCCTATTTAAATGTTTCAACTTAAATAATTAATTGTTTTTTGCTACTTTAAATTTTAATTCTTTATTAATTTGCTATGATCTTATTTGTTCCTTTCCTTTATTTTCTTCCTCTTTAATGATAATTTTTCTTTAATTTTTTACTATTTGGACGTGACCATAGCTCATTGCCTTTTTTAAATTCCTACTTTTAGTCCCCACTCGCCCTATATATATCTTGTTCAAATTTTCAATCGTTCATAAAATACTTTTTATTCCTCTACTCAAGTTCAAATATATTTTTTTAACTTGTAGTGGATGACACTGCATGTTAATACAGGTTTTTAAAATATCAATTCATTCATTAAATAATATTAATTAATTTCAGTTTTATATGGGAGACAACAATTTCTCTTCTTAAGATATTTAGCAGGATATAAATTTAGGAACAAATACCATCAGTGGCGAAGCGTGTAAAAATTTCTTTTTCAGATTCTTTTTTCCTTCTGGGTTGTAGTCTGAGTGGAGGAGGGAACAAAACGGAAAATGAAACATGCGAATAAATGAGTGAGAGAGATGGAAAGTGTGTATGTGAGAGAGAGAGGGAGAGAATTTTTTTCTAACTTAAAAAAATGAATGAAAATTATTTATAAAGGACTTTTCTGCAATAGAGTGAAAAAAATAGGAATTCATTAAAAAATTTTTTTTATATTACTTGTTACCAATGTTTTTGTATGCAATGTATTTAATCCCAAAGCTTAGGAGTTCAAGCCATAACCGGCCGTTAAACGTAAACTGACTGACTGACTTGCGGACAGAAGAAACCTCAAGTTGTGGAATTTTATTTCACACTATGTAACGATCAGGCACAGCTTATGCTATAATCCAGCATCTAACACGAGTCTATGGCGACCTTCGATAATGAGGAAGTTTTTAACGAGTTTTTTTTAAAACAAAAATATTAAGGTCATGCTTACATTAATGAGAACTGGTCTTCCAATCTGTTCTTAGGCAGTTTTTTTTATTTATTCATTTTTTTTTAAATTTAGCTTTGACAGGCATGTAGTACAGCGTGAAGAGAGGAAATGCATGCATGAACAGAAGAAGCGTTTAGCAGCGTGTGCAATTTCTACCACGGGAATGTGAATCACACGATTTAGATTAGGGTGAAGATTAGCGACATCCAATTTTTATGAGAACATAAAAAAATATGAATAATAATTTTCCATGACAGGAATAATTATTTATTTAGAATGAAATTCATAAATGTCGTTGAATCTATAGTACCTATTGGGTTTTTCCTTTCTTCTTGAGATGTAACATAAAAAAGAAGCCCTTTTTGTTGAATATTATAATAGAAAGAATCATTTAAATGATTAAAATAGTGGTTTTGAATTTCTTTTTCGTTCACTTAATTGTATTGAATATAACTTAAATTTTTTTAATTTTAATTTTTAACTTTTAGTTTTTATCTTACTTTTATTTATTTTGGTATTTTTTTTTTTTAATTTTTTACGAGTACCATTTTTTAATTTTTAGAAACTTTATTTTTATCACCATTACTGACCTACCCCTTTAATGAAAAATAATGAATTGTTTTTACCTTAATTTTATTTGTTTAATTTTTTTTACTATAAATTTAAAATCATACCATGTATGCATATATATATATATATATATATATATTTAATTACTTTTTATTTTATTTGAAAATCAAATTAAAAAAATTTTATGCTTCGACGAGATTCGATCCGAATGCATGAAGTTTTACGCAGACGCTCTACCAACTTGGCCATTGCAAGACAAATTTCTTTTTTTTTCACTATTTTGCAGAAAGTCCTTTATAAATAATTTTCATTCATTTTTTTTAAGTTAGAAAAAATTCTTTCTCTCTCTCTCACAAACACACTTTCCATCTCTCTCACTCATTTATTCCCAGGTTTCTTTTTCCATTTTGTTCCTACCTAGAACCCAGAATGGAAAAAAAAAGAAACAGAATTTGTAAAAAAAAAAAAAAAAAAAATTCCAGCGATCTTCGCCACTGACGATATTGATTCCTAAATTTATATCCTGCTCAATATCTTATAGAAGAGAAATTTTTTTCTAACCTATAAAACTAAAATGAAGGAGTTAAATTTAATTACTGAATTAATATTTGAAAAAACTGTATTCACATCCAGTGTCACCCACGACAAGTTTAAAAAAATGCATTTGAATTGGAGTGGATGAATAAAAAGTATTTTACGAATGATTGAAAATGTGAACAAGATATATATATAGGGGAGAGTGTGAGCTAATAGAAGGAATTGAAAAAAAAAAATCATACTATAGTTGCTGATTGAATAGATTTTAGTTAGATAATTTTAATCTGGGGGTCCATCCTTTATAGGGATGGGCTTCTAATTGTTTTCAGTACAATCCTTACTTTCAAAATTGTAAAAAAAAAAAATTTTTCTCATTTTTCTCAGCATTCCTGTTTTAATTGAATTATTTTTTCCGTATCCCATTTCTTTAACTGCGACCGGACGGGAATGCTGTATAAAGCGGAAAATGAAAGAGCGAGACCAAATTCATTTACGGAAGGCCCGCGGAAGAGGAAGTGAGGTCTTCTAGATCTGAACAGAAGCGTCGCTTTCGCGGAATTCGTGACATTTCAGGGATGGCACAGCGGAGCGAATTCCGACCTTTTCCACTCATAGACACAAAAGACGAAAATAAGGATTGATAAAAATCTCACGCATTCTTGTACAAGCGCGCAGTTTAAGGACATCCATAGGGTTAGAAAGTTAAGGCTGCAGAGCATTTTTTTGTTTTAGCACAAAAATGTGATGAAATTAGGTTTCATGACTAACTCGAAAACATCTTCGTAACCGTGATGCGATAGAGCCACGCATCTTTGACGGGGACATTTCCAAAATGAGCTGGAATAAACATTTGTTTTTCATAAAAAATATATAAAAAAAATTGTTATAGATTCCTTAAAATTTTAAAGCATGATGTATGCACTTAAAATGTATGCACTTAAAATATATATATATATATATATATATATATATATATATATAAGTGCATGCATCATGCTTTAAAATTTCAAGGAATCTATAACAATTTTATTTTTTATTAACCTAACGCCAATCTAATAGCCTGTTTATAGCAGGATTATCTTAGTCTGGCTTCATATCACACTCATCACCGTCGTTGGCGCAACAGACCCATGGAGAGCAAAGGTTGTCTGCCTACTGGTAGATTTCGAGACAGATGTTTTGTTTTTTATGAGGTAGGATGGTCAGTCTCACGTCCAACTCTCTACAGTCCTTTTAAACCGGGCCATACAGTTAAAAATGGATTCCGAACCACTACAAATATCTAATGAACCGCCGGGACTCGAACCCTAAACATGCGACACCGAGAGCCAGTCACTCGGCCATCAAGTCTAATATTTTTCTAATGCAGCTTGGAACACTTAGACAGCTGTCTTTAATGCCTTAAGGCAAAGCGTTCCATCAACGTTACTCATTGAGCACTACCCAAGGGGCACGTATAGCTTGAAGATAAGCTACGGACGCAGACTAACACTACCCCCCTCACCGCTTTACGATCCTGTTAGACCGGGACCAACAGTTTAAAGTGGATTCCGAACCACTACAAACATCCATGGCACCGCCAGAACTCGAACCCGAAACCTGTGGTATCGAGCGCCAGAGCACTAGCCACACGGCCATTCAGGCCCCTGTTTTTACGAAGTAGGATTGCTAGTATGCCCAATGCTCTACAGTCATTTTAAACCGGGAGCTACGGTTGAAAATGGATTCCGAACACTACAAATATCCAACACATCGCCGGGATTCAAACTCGAAACCTGTGGCACTGAGCACCAGAGCTCTAGTCACTCGGCCATCAAGGGCCTAATATAACGCTAAAAAGCTAATAATGTTTTTAAATTAAAAGGAAATAAAAATAATCATAAACTTCCACTCATGATTTCCTTTTATGAGCATTGAAATACCAATATTTTATATTTTATATGCTAGAATTGAGAATATATAAAAAAAAAAAAAAACACCCACCATTATTAATAATGCTATGACCCCGGTGGTTTTCTATAAATACATGTTTTCATTTCCTGGATGACAAACTAGGTCTCAAACCATGGATCGTTTTTAATTTGAATGCATATACTACTGTGCCCAAAAAGTAAGACCAATTTTATTTTTCAAAAATTCCGATAGCAGCAAGGTCTCTAATTGTAAATCGACGGTTTGCAAACACCCAATCTTTTTATTTTTTGGACGTGAGTTTCGTCGGTTGAGGTGGAAGGTCGACCAGAGGGCTCTTCGTCTTCAACGCGTTCTCTGCCTTCTATTTGAACTGTTTATACCACTTGTAAGCATTTCTTTGCGATATAGGAATGCTCACCGAATGCCTCCTGCAACGTTTCTATACGTTTTCGCAAACAAAATTGAATGAAAGTTATTTGCTCAATGAAATCAGGCATTTCAAAATCGCCGGAATCCATTTCAGCGTCTCACAAAGCCAGGCGTCACTGAAACACTCATGAATATTTTGACGTCAAATTTCACACAGATGTCAAGGACAACCTAAAAAATTGAAATTCCATGAGCCCCGTGAATGTTAAATTGACAATGGGCCTTACTTTTTGGACAGAGTAGTGTGTTTGATATTTCATGATTGCTTAGTGCTTATCAGTCCACGTGTCGCATTCAGAAAAGTGTTATCTTAAATAATTACCTATTAATGAAAATTTGGAAGCCAACGGTTACGAATCCAACCTTGACCTCATTCGTTTTGTGAATATTTAAAACCGAATAAATGCTTCATTTATGAGTCAGAGATAGAAATAGCCTTTTCATGAATAAAACCTGTAGATGGAGATTTTATCAAGGCTCAATCCATGCCATAAAATTCACATTTCTTAAGAGTCCATTGAACAAGAAAAATTTTCATTGCGCAGATGAAATTATATTTAAATGTTTATTTATTATTATTTTTTGACTCCGTGATTGATTTGCGACCTGATGGCCAAGTGGCTGACGCTCTGGCTTTTGGTACCACAGGTTCCAGGTTCGAATCCTGGCGGGGGCATGGATGCTTGGCGGTTGTTCGAATACACTTAAGTTGTAGATACCGGTCTATTTAGTCCTTGTGTGCGCACGATGATAGGAGAGCGTCAAACCAACCAACCAAACTATCACTAGAATCTGTTTTCAAAATAAGGATCTGCAACGAATGTCGGAAACTTATTGAGTCAGATATCAAATCTATTTCGAAACTTTTCATTAGTGTGGAATGTAGCTTACAAATATCAACATGGTGTCTTGCATTACTTTTTAAAAAAATTCAGCATGATTCGCTTTGTGTCACTTTTTCGGATACTCTTCTATAAGAAATAATACAAGTAGTAAGGAAAGCAAGACCGATTGCGCAAATCAGAGTGGTTTGGTTTGTCGCTCTACGGTCATCTTGTGCCCGCGAGGGCTACACAGTCCGGGAACTACAATTCAAAGTCACAAACAACTGTGCCCCCTTCAGGATTCGAACCTGGAGCCTGTGGTACCAAAATCCAGAGCGCCAGCCAAGTCCGGGGCACCAAAGGGCAGACCGCTAGCCATTGTCTACCAGGCCGGGAAATCCTCCTGGATCTCCTGTTGTTATAGGACAAGAAATGCGACTGTTACTGTTTTCCGGAAGAAATATCATCTCACATTTTTGTGCCCTATAGGTTTGGTTTGGTGTGTTGCTCCACAGCGATGTTTTTGACAGGATGATTCTTTGTTAGTTAGTCTAGTGATTGGAGAGCGAATCCATTGCGGGGCAAAAATGGAGGGGGTTCATTCGACAGTTTGACAGGGAGGTTATCTGAATTCATTCCCGGAATCCCGGACGTTGTGAAGCCTCGTCTGTCAATGTGTCGAGTTCCGTTACCCGAGCTTTCTCAGAGGTAAATCGGCCAAGTAGGCCAAGCGTATTTGTTGTGGACAGCGCAGGTGCTCACTGCTTAAGCGAGTCAATAGAGGGAGCCTCTCTTTGCACATCGGAGAGTTAAGTAGGTCACTATTTAAAGGGAAATGCTTATTAAACTTTCTATTAACGCCAGATAAAAATTTTTCCCGAAAAAAAGCCACATGTTTAGCAAGAATCGCACTTTGAATAGAGGAGCAAGGAACTGAAATGAGCTATTTTAAGCCCTATTGTAGAACAAAATATCCTTTACTAAAATATCCTTTTCTCCTCCTTTATTTCCTACCATCCTCCTTATTCTTTCCTTCCTGTACAATATCCTTTTTTTTTTATCCTTTATTTCCTTCCATCCTCTTTATCCTTTCCTTCCTTTACAATATCCTTTTTTTTTTTATCCTTTTATCCAAAATATCCTTTTTTTTTATCCTTCTATCCTTCTATTATTTTTATCCTCCTATCATCCTTTTCCTTCTATCATTTCTATCCTTCATCCTTTTTTTTCCCTTATCCCCAAAATATCCTTATCCTTTTAAATATCCTTAGGTATTACTAGGAAATAATGCGCACAGAATTAATTATTACGTTAGTAAAAATTTAATCTTTCATTGAATGATTACAATGAATAAAATTCGACGTTAAAAAGAGTGCTATCCTGTAAAGTCATGATGAATGCATATTTTTGTTAAAAGATGATAAAATAAATATTTTATTGAGTTCCAAAAATTAAAACAGTAATAAAGTAGAATGCGCCCCTCCATTCTTAAAGAACAGAAAGCTGGGACCAACATCGCTCGTCCTTTTCGTGGCGGCCTAGTGGTTAACTGGACGGGGCTCTGGCCTTTGGTACCATAGGCATCAGATTTGAATCCTGGCGGTGGCATGGATGTTTGTGAGTGGTTCAGAATCCACTTTAAACTGTAGGACTCGCTCTATTTAGTCCTCGTGTGCGCTTCTCTTCTAATGCTCTCATTTATTTAGAAAATATAAACAAGACGATTCTGTACATTCCGAGAAATTCTTCTTTTCAAGTCATGCACTCGTTTAATTTGTGGTTACACAAGATCAATATATGCAAGAAATATCGCTTTTCTTAAAACTCCGATAATTTTGCATGAAATATAAAACTTCATAAAAAGTTCACATAAGAAGCGAATGCTATATTTTTTATTCTTGGGGGAAAATAGGACGCAGCAAAATTTATTAATAAACTATAAATACCAAGAATTTCGAAATATTAAACGGGCCTGATGGCCGAGTTGCTAGCGCTCTGGCACCCGGTATCGCATGTTTCAAGTTCGAGTCCCGGCGGTGCCATGCATGTTTGTAGGGGTTCGCAATCCACTTTAAACCCGTAGGTCCTGGTCTAACAGAATCGTAGAATATTACGAGGGTAGTGTTACTCCGCATCCGTAGCTTATCTTTAATCTACATGCACCTCCTAAGCAGTGCTAAGTGAGTAACGGCGGTGCAGCCCTTGCTTGTGGCATAAATATTAACTGTCTGTGTAGTGCCAGCTGCATTATAATGACAAAAATATTAAATTTACATTTATTGACAGTAAAAAAAATATGAAGCCTTTCTTTTGAAAAACCTTGTAGGATAAGAGATCTTTATTTCCCTAATCGCCAACATCGTGATAACCCACAGTAAAGTGTATTGGCAAAAAATCGCCAAGCTATGGTTGCAAATGTTAAAACCTCGAATGCCTGGCTAAAACTGAATCTAAATAAGTGCAGTCGGTGCGGCATTGCACATTGTTCACTCTGTGGTGTCCCCATAAGCTCATTTCTCCCTCTGTGACGCCCAAGTGACCAGTCATGAGTGACACAGTGACCCTGAAAGTGACCAGCCATCACGTCACTCCTGACAGTGGACGGTGGCCGTTGTGAAAGTCATATGATGATAGTCATATGAGGTATAGTCATATGATAGTAGTCATATGATGTTGGTCCAAAACTGTGAACCCTATGCGAGCTCTATTTTTTTTGCTACTCTAGGGTTCCAACTTAATATAGTAGAGTGGACATTTTCCTACATTTGAAATTTTAAATATGCCTTCTTACTATTTTAAAGACGGGTCAGAATGGACGAGTGGTTAGCGCTCTGGTATTCGGTACCACAGGTATCGGGTTGAAATACCGGCGGTGGTATGGATGTTTGCAGTGGTTCGGAATCCACTTATAGTGCTAAGTGAGTAACGTTGGCGCAGAATAAAGAAAGAATATTGCTCGTTTTTTTTTTTTTTTTTTTTTTTAGTTGAGCCGACATTTTCTTTAATTTCGTTCTAATGCAGCTGGCAAACACTTAGACAGTTGTCTTCGATGCCTTAAGGCAAGCGCCGCACCAACGCTACTCACTCAGTACTACTCAGGAGGTGTGTGCAGCTTAAAGATAAGCAACGGACGCAGAGCAACACTACACCCACAACGCGCTACGATCATGTTAGACCACCACTACTACTACACCAAACCACACCACACCACATCACCGTGCCTTGATCTGAGTTGCCCCTTTACAATTCGGGAATGATGTGGGTGAGAAAAGAAGTCTGATTGGGTCTGTGACGCTCTGCGGTCCAATGAGGCCGGGATCTACGGCTTAAAGTGGATTCCGAACCCCTACAAACATCGATGGCACCACCGGGACTCGCTAGCCACTCGGCCCCATACATCTTTAACAAAAAAAAAAAAAGGATTTTTAAATTTCTCGAAATAATCAGTGAACATTATAAGATTGTCGAATGCCATTCATGTCGGCTATTTTTGGAAAATTCGTAAGAATTCTCTCTGAGTCAATTGCTTTGTATTCCGCACCTAATACTTGTTTGTTAATGATGTAGCATTACCGCTCTGATCGTGACATCTGTTGTTTTGTAACACTTGTTTTGACATACAGTTTACAAAACAAACATCTGTGCAATTTATGCTGAGGAGAGATCCTCAGTTAAATAATAGTTCATTTTAGAAACATTTCTGGTTTATGTTACTTTCACTCATCGTAACACATATGGGATGTAAAAAGCAACTTTTTTTTTTTAACCATCCGAAAAATTTAATTTTTAAAATGAATTAAAATGCACTCGTTATTAATAAAATCAATCCATTTAAAGAGAGAAGTAAAAACCAGTAACATAATTTTTTTAAATCAATTCCTACTTTTTTTTTCACTGTATTGCAGAAAGTCTTTTACAAGTAATTTTCATTCATTTTTTTAAGTTTATCTGGCGCCATCTATTGGTAGATATATGCAACTTAAATCTAAAAAAAAACTAAAATTAATTAATTAAATTTAATTACTGAATAATATTTGAAAAAAACTGTAATGACATTCAGTCTCATCCACTGCAAGTTCAAAAAATGTATTTGAACTGGAGTGGATGAATAAGAAGTATTTATGAACGATTGAAAATGTGAACAAGATATATATAGAGAGAGTGTGAGCTAATAGAAGGAATTGAAAAAAACAAGGATTTTTATATTGCTAAATAAGAAGTAACATGGGTGAGGTGAGGTTTTGAAAATTGAAAAAAAAAAGAAAGAAAAATATGTGATTAAATAAAAGTCACAGTTTGAAATAATTCTGCAGAGTGATTAGTTAGTCTCCGTCAGATGAAACGCCTCACATTTAATATACGGGGTGATTATAATCCAAGTCCCACTTTCAAAATGACGTAAAAAAAAAAAAAAAAACCCTCATCACAGTCAATTCCAATTTGAACTGAAGACACTTGAGGAAGGGGGAAACGGTACTGCATCGAAATAAGGTTCCACCGATTCTTTCCCATCCAATTGGGTATGACCTTACCGTGGTGGATGGGCCTTCCACTGACAGTGTCACAACTGTTGAATGACTTGGAAGTCCTTTTTTTCCGTCAAAAAACCCAAACAATCCAGCCCAAACACTACAGTTGTTTTAATGTGCGACTCATGCCAAATATAGTGTCATTTCAATTCAAACTATCACAGGCAGCCGAATTCACTTTCTTTATGCCACTTACACCGCCGTCTGTTAATACACCTTGGAATTTTTTTTGATGGCGTACCGTTTCCCCCTTTCTTCAAGTATCATCAGTTCAAATTTCAACTCATTGTGGCGAGTATTTTTCACAGTATTTTGAAAGAGGGACTGATTATAATCACCCTCTATAGATATACACTGAAGTGACAAAAGTCATGGGATAGCAATATGCAAATTTTCAGATGGCAGTAGCATCGCGTAGAACAGGTATAAATGCGCAGTGCTTTCGCAGAGCTTTCATTTCTGTTCAAGTTATTCATGTGAAGAGGTTTTGACGTGATGATGACCGCACGACGGGAATTACCAGACTTTGAACGAGCTATTCCATTCTTTTCTGTTATTCCAGCAGAAGACCGACTCGAGTGCCTTTACTGACAGAACGACATCGCTTGCAGCGACTCTCGTGGGCACGTGAGCATATCGGTTGGTCCCTAGATGAATGGAAAACCGTGGCCTGGTCCGATGAGTCACGATTTCAGTTGGTAAGAGCTGATGGTAGGGTTCGAGTGTGGCGCAGACCCCACGAAGCCATGGACCCAAACTGTCAGCAAGGCACTGTTCAAGCTGGTGGTGGCTCCGTAATGGTGTGGGCTGTTTTTTCATGGCATGGACTTGGTCCTCTGGTGCGACTGGACCGAACATTGACTGGAAATGCTTATGTTCAGCTACTTGGAGATCACTTGCAGCCATTCATGGACTTCATGTACCCAAACAACGATGGGATTTTTATGGATGACAATGCGCCATGTCACCGGGCCACAACTGTTCGCGATTGGTTTGAAGAACATTCTGGACAATTCCAACGAATGATCTGGCCACCTAGATCGCCCGACATGAATCCCATCGAGCATTTATGGGACATCATCGAGAGGTCTGTTCGTGCCCAAAATCCTGCATCAACGCTTTCACAATTATGGACGTCTATCGAGACAGCATGGCTCAATATTCCTGCAGAAGACTTCCAACGACTTGTTGAGTCCATGCCACGTCGAGTTGCTGCACTTCGCCGGGCGAAAGGAGGGCCAACACGACATTAAGAGGTATCCCATAACTTTTGTCACTTCAGTGTATATAAATCCGTGGAATTTTAAGTTCTACAATAAAATGGATACACAGTATGAAAGTATTTCATATTTTAAAAAAATATGTAAAAAAAAATAGATGTTAGGATGTCAAAAAAATTGTAATATCTATACATAAATAGTTTTAATTAGTAACAGATAATGCCTCGTTTCCAATATTCGACACATAATTTTCTTTCAATCTTAAATAATAAGTAGCCAATTTAAATTTCAATAGGTTCAGAAAATCTTTTTTCTACTATTATTTTGGTTCATTGAAAAGTGAAAATCTTAAAATACTGAAATGCTTCTTCTTGAAATCAGAACTTTTAAACATTCAATAGAACCAAAGAGTACAAAAAAATCATTTATACTGTTCTGCTCTCCACTATAAGTTATATAATAAATCTCGTTCATAAACTTAAAAGTGACACATTTAATAACCAGTAAAATGTGCAAACGAAAGCACTTTCTTTTCCCTTTACTTGGAAAACAGGGAATTAAAAATAAAAATTGGCATTTTAAAACACACTGGCACATGGCCCGTGCCGTCTTCTATAAAATAAGAACATCAAATACACAATTTGTTTGGCGAAAATATTTCTTGTGAGGGTGACAAACTAGTTGAGAATGCTGAAAGACAGATAGAAGGAAAATGTATCTGTTGTTCTAATGCAGCTGGCAATACAGAGGCACTATTACTACTCCCACAACGCTCTACGATCTTATTAGATAGGGACCTACGGTTTAAAGTGGATTCCGAACCACTACAAACATTCATGGAACCGGCGGGACTCGGACCCGAAACCAGTGGTATCGAGCGCTAGCCCCTCGGCTATTCGGGCCCGCGAAAATCTATTTAAATAGATGAATTTCGGAGAAATGAAAAGATGATGAAGTTTTCAGCAGAGGAAAGGCATCATTGTACAGTGTGAAAAAAAATATTTTGAAAGAAAATTTCTGATACGGGTAAAGAAAGGGCACACAAGGGAACACTGTAATTAAAAATAAATATTTCAGCATTCCTACATCAAGAGCACAACAATGCACACTATTTGGTTTTTAGCATCCTATAAATCTGTATGATTAGTATAAGATAAGCACGATTCGCCTTTCAATATTTATTTATTGAAAGATTATTATAACTTATTTTTCTGAAATCAAATCAAATATGGGACCCCTTCAGAATACCGTTTCTACATATAAGGGCCCGCAACAGGAAGAAAATGCTTTTGTTTACACATCTTAGTGTTGCTAAATGTTTAAATGTACCTCTTTTAAGTTTATGAACGAGATTTATTATATTACTTATGTTGGAGAACAGGACAGTATAAATAAATTACTATTATTATATTTTAGTCTCTGGTTCTATTGAATGTTTAAGAGTTCTGATTTCAAGAAGAAGGATTTCAGTTTTTAAGATCTTCACTTTTCAATTAACCAAAATAATAGTAGAAAAAGTTTTTTTTAGGGCCGTATAAGGGCCGACGCAATTAAACATGACATAAGGCATTCGAGATTAGAGAAAGTACTGAAACGATGCACATTTTTTTCTCCCGGCCATTGAATTTTTTAGGAGAGAAAAAAAAAACATGTTGGCTGTTCTTAAATCAATTTCACGACCGCCGAGATTAGCATGGAGAACGACACATTAACGACCCATGCGCACATTTCAAACAAACAGCGTCACATCTGCCGGTGCGAATGACACGTGCGCCATTCCAGTGACTCCTCGAACCCGGAATGCCTGAAGCAGGTGACATAAAGAAGACGCATTGCGTGCTCCCGACCTTGCCAGCACTCCTGTAATCGAAAGCGTATGGTTGTCACACCTAATACAATGCCGGTTTGGGGGTAAACATACTTCTCACGTGACTTTTACAATCGTCAAAAGTGCCACAGCCTGTTGGCGTGAAGGTTATACTACTGTGCCCAAAAGGAAGACCCATTTTTTTTCAAAAACTCCTTATTTATTCTTCCAAATTGGACCTGATGGCCGAATGGCCAGCGCTCTGGCGTTCGGTACCGCAGGTATCGGGTTCAAATCCCGACTTTGCCCCATGGGTGTTGTAGTGGTTCGGAATCCACTTTAAGCCGTAGGTCCCGGTCCCTAATAGGATCATAGAGCGTTGCGGGGGCATTGTGACTCCGCGTCCGTGACTTACCATCAAGTTACACGCGCCCCCTGGGTAATGCAAAGTGAGTAACATCGGTGCAGCCCTTATGGCGAAGATCACGGTCTGCTTGCCAGCTGCATTAGAAGAAAAAAATTCTTCAAATTTATTTCATCGCCTTCACAGTAATCCCCTCCGGACACAATGGACTTGTGCCGACTTTTTTTCCTAATCCTCAATGCATGCTGTAAAGTCAATGGCAGGGGCCTGAATGGCCAGTGGCTAGCGCTCTGGCGCTCGGCACCACATGTTTGGGTTCGAGTCCCGGCGGTACTATGGATGTTTGTGAGTAGTTCGGAATCCATTTTAAACCGTATGTCTTCTTCTCATAGGACCGTAGAGCGTTGCGGAGGCATTGTTTCTTACGTCCGTGGCTTATCTTCAAGTTACACGAGCCCCCTGGGTAATGCAAACTGAGTAATGTCGATGCAGCACTTGCCTTAAGGCATCCATGACCAAGCTGTCTAAATGTTTGCCAGCTGCATTAGAAAAAAAAAGTCATCGGCAAGGATGGTCTTCAAATCTCTTCAATCGACTCGAAACGGTGTCCCCGAGCGGTCTTTTGAGCTTTGGGAATAGCCAGAAGGTGTGAATGCGGTGGTTGTGGAACGATACGGGTTTCATTTTTGGCGAAAGTGTCATGAAGAATCAATACAGTGTGAGCTGGCGCATTCGGTGTTTTCGGTACCCATCGGGATTGGACGCGTTTGAGGCCCAAAATGGAATTGTCCGATCCTTTTGAAATTCCAACCTCATCAGCAAGGTCTCTCATTGTAAATGAACGGTTTGCAAGCACCAAATCCTTAATTTTTCATATGCCTGCACTCCTTTTATTTCCCCTTGATCGCACACATAATACAATGGACGGTTGTCGGTTGGGGGAAAACATACTTCTCACGTGACTTTCACACTCGTCACTGTCAGGAGTGCCATAGAGCTGCTGGTGTGAAAGTCACAGAAGGATTTTGAAAAGTAAGGGTTCCTTTTATTCAATTCCCACTATTAGTTCACACTCTCCCTATATATATTTTTGTTCACATTGTCAATCGTTCATGAAATACTTTTCATTCATCCACTCCAGTTCAAATGCATTTATTTTAAACTTGTAGTGGATGACACTTTTTCAAATATTAATTCATTCATTAAATTTAATGAATGAATTTGTTTTAGATTTAGGCTGCAAGTATCTACCAATAGAGGGCGCCAGAAGCAAGAGGAAAATTTCAACTTTATTCGTAAAGGACTTTTTTTCAATAGAGTGAAAAAAAGTAGGAATTGACTTCAAAATTTTTTTTATATTACTTGTTTCAGCTGTAAACAAATGTTAATTTAATTTTTATAAATATTGGAAATTTCTATTCTGTTGTTGTTCTAATGCAGCTATCAATACAGAGATGCCATAGGCGAGGGCCGCACCGCTGTTACCCATTTAGCACTACGCAAGGGATCTAAGGTATGCTAGGGACGCGAGTAACACAACGCTCTACGATTTTATTAGACCGGGACCTACTGTTTAAAGTGGATTCGAACCACTACAAGCCTCCATGGCACCGACGGGACTCGAGCTCGGGTCCTGAATGGCCAGTGTCTAGGCCACAGGCCAGCATTACTATAGCTAGGCTAGGCCAGCATTTCTATTCTATTAGATAACTTTCTCTTCAAAATGATTAAAAAATGAAATATTTATTTATATGAAGTTTTCGTAACGTTTCTTTCTATATATATGCAAAATGGCCAGAGTTAAAAGTTAATGAATATTTCTTGTATCTATTTGTAATAAGTCTCGTTCAAATTTAAAAGAGGCATGTTAAAACATTTAGCAACCATTAAAATGCAAGCAAGAGCTTTTTCATTTGCTTTTTTACTTTGAAAAACGGAACGGTGAATTAAAAATCAGTGCTGACACCCCAACCTCTTGTCGGATTTTCTTCAAGGGAGGTTTTGGAGAAGGAGAGAAAGAGAACGACGAGTCTACAAAGAGTGTTTTTCTCTTTTTGTCTGAAGTGACAGAATAGGCCGGAGTTTCCGCCTGTTTACAAAGTGAGCCCCTTGTGGTTTCGTGTATCACGCCGCGTGATAATTAAGGTCTGCCGCAGACCTGGCGAAATAGATTCGTCATAGACTCGAGAACTGTGGAAATTTCCGCTAGTGGACTGCACTTGCGGATCTAATTTATATCTTTAATTTTTTCATTTCTGTGTAAACAGATTTCTGTATATTGAATAAAGCTTGTAAATAAAAAATTAAAGTGTTCCCATGAGCCTGAAAGTGGCCCACTTCTTGAAGTCGTTATAGGTCTAGTATAGGCCGAGACGTTATAGCGTATTTAAGAGCTCTCAATTATCATCAAGAGGCTTGATGGTCGAGTGTCTAGCGCTCTAGGGGCTCGGTACCACAGGTTTCGGGTTCAAGTCCCGACGGTGCCATGGACGTTTGTAATGGTTCGGAATCCACTGTAAACCGTAGGTCCCTATCTAATAGGATCTTATAGCGTTGCTGGGGTAGTGTTACTCCGCGTCACTAGCATATCTTCAAGCTCCACGCACCTTCTGTGTAGTGCTAAGTGAGTGACGCCGGTGCAGCCCTTGCTTATGGCATAAAAGACAACTGTCTAAGTATTTGCCAGCTGCATTAGAAAAATAAGTAAGGAAGGCTTTCCTCTATCTGGGTTCCGCATGACCTTGGCCAACATAAAATCAACCCAAATGATGCTTTTCCTTTGTACTTACTTCCTTTCTGCTCTCTGTTTTCGGGCTCGAACTATTTTTAGGGTAGTTTGCAAATTTCAGTTCGAAGATTAATAGCATTGTTATTTCGAATCGCAAAAGGAGATGTGGGATCTTTTTTTATGTATCAAGCAACATCAGAATCCTGTAGGCATATGTAAATATAGCTGGGAATTACCCGAAAAGGTCATCCTGCGGTTGCACTTGCGTTGTTGTTTTCACGTGTTCTTCTCTATGTAATTTGCTTAAGAATATAAGATAAAAACCCTTTGATTAGCAGCCTGTTTCATCATGACTCAAGGCGATCGTTACAGCTATGTTTTTATGCCTAAACTGATAGGAAAAAACTAAGTGCTTGTGGTCAACAACTTATTCTATGCCTCAGTTTATTTTCGTTCATTATCGTCTTAGAAAGCTTATTATCGTTTATGCTATGAATACATGACTTCAAATCTTATAAACAAAAGAAAATATTCGCCAGCAAATTACAAGTTTTACAACTACAAGAAGTAGGAACCTGATGGCCGAGTGGCTAGCGCTCTGGCGCTCGGCATCACAGGTTTCTAGTTCGGGTCCCGGCGGTGCATTGGATGTTTGTAGTGGTTCGGAATCTATTTTTATACCGTAGGTCTCGGTTTAAAATGACTGTAGAGCATTAGGCGTCGAACTGAGAATCTATCTCCTGTCTTGAAATCTGGCAGTAGGTAGACAACCTTGATGAGAGGCTATATTCTTTTTAACAGGGACCTTGATAGCCGAGTAGTGACTAGCTCTTGGTACCACAGGTTTCGGGTTCGTGTCTCGGAGGTGCCATGGATGTTTGTAGTGGTTCGGAATCCACTTTAAACTGTAGGTCCCGGTCTAATAGGATCGTAGAGAGTTGTAGGGTCATTGTTATTCCACGTGCGTGGCTTATGTTCAAGGTATACGCGCCCTCTGAGTAGTGCTAAGTGAGTAACGTCAGTGCAATCCTTATGGCATAAAAGATCGCGGTCTAAGTATTTGACAGCTGCATTAGAAAAAAAAAAACTACAAGAAGTATTGAATTTAGCTGACAGGCGTACAATAATAATCATCGGGTTTAACAGTCATGTTAAATAGTCGACTTTACGAGTATTGATATTATTTTTAAAATAAAAATGTTTAGATCATTTCCTACCCTACTCTGGGATACTTCGTTACAATTCTTTCGTGTGTTGCGTTCTTTCCCCATTTATCGAGTTTCATTACTTCATAATTTTATTAAAACTTGTTTGCAAAAATTAGAAATGCAATGCAAAATTATTATGTCATCCGTCATTCAATTTGTTTTCCTCTGTCATTATTTTATCTTTTATTAAATTTTAGAATGCATATAATATTTATGCTAAACTGTAATATAATTGAAATAATATAATAGAAACAAATAACACCAGTCATAAAAAGAAATTGAAATATTGATTCGAATCAGGCTGATCTTTCAAACTGACAATTTCATTTCATAACAAAAAAATGTTTTGCCTATTTCCAGTTAAAAATGAATATTTTAACTGAGAAGGAAGCCTGTATCTCTCGCAAAATAATTTAATATATTCGATAGATTTAATATATAATTTTATTGTCCCCCCCCACAAAAAACCCCATCCAAGGCCATCTGTCTACCGGCAGATAAAATCCACCCATTCAGAAAGAATAAATAGGGATCTGATGGCCGAGTGGCTTAACACTCTGGTGCGCTCGGTACCGCAGGTTTCAGCTTCGAGTCCAGGCGGTGCCATGGATGTTGTAGTGGTTCGGAATCCACTTTAAACCGTTGGTCCCGGTCTATTATATGATAGTAGAGCGTTGCGGGTATAGTGTTACTTCGCGTGCGTAGCCTATCTTCAAGCTACACGTGCCCCCTGGGTAGTGCTAAGTGAGTAACAGCGTTGCAGCCCTTGCTTAGGGCATAAAGATGAACTGTCTCTATATTGTCAACTGCATTAGAACAATAACAACATATATAACTTTTCTATATCAATGAGCGCATATTTAGAGGTAAACACACTGCTCTGTATATAAAATAATGCTAAAAATTACAGCTTTTTAGGAAAGAAACCTTTAAGAACTTTTTCAGAAACCTTTTCTTTAAGTTCATTTCGAGAAATTTTCGTGAACCCTAACTGCTTGACATGTTCAAGTTTGGATTCCTTATCGACATGCCCTTGAAATGTATTAAAAGTCCGCGAACTTTTATTTATGCGATTCTAAAAGAAATCGTGACAGTGGACTGAATTTAAATAATCCTTGCGTATGGCGTCTTATTGCTTGCCCATCGAACGATTAGCGTAGGATCACTGCGACGAAGAAATTGTTGGAACGTAAAATCGAAAACAGTAGGATCATGTTTGCCTTCTTTCTCTAAGCAAACAGTGACGAATAGCTCACGAATAGCCGAGTCGGGCTCTTCCTGACACGCAGTCTGCCGCTGTTAGCCGGGAAGGGGGTTGGGGGGAGGGTGCATCTTCCGGCGAGGAATCGAAAACCCATTCTGCGGACGTTTGCACATCGACAGGTGTTTTAGAATGGACGAGATAAAAATAGAATTTCCGCTCAAATGAGGTTCAACAGAGAGATTGAGACCTCCTCAATCACATCCTACCTGTTTCCTGAGAAATTCAATTTCTTTCTTAATCTTCGAGAAGAAATGATTTATTGAAAGCCTATTTGCATGTTGAATGGACTCCGTTATCAACCAGCTCAATCTATAAAAATGATTTAAGGCATTTTTTCCCCTTGCTATCGTCTTTATTCATTTCCTTCTATTAGCTCACACTCTCCCTATATATATCTTGCTCAAATTTTCAATTGTCTATAACAGGGGTCTCCAAACTTTACAGCCTTAGGGCCATACTGTTTACTCCAGTACGTACCAATGGCCAAAACCGTTTTAATTTTTCTGCCATTATATATAATTTCTAGTTAGTTGTTATGTTTAAGTTAAACTTTCTGCGTATTATGCTTGTCATTAAGCTTTACCTAGCAAGTCAATAAAAACCGAGTTATTATCATTCTGTGTTTTTTTATCCAACTTATTGCAGCAACAATAAGCTATTCGCTGTCGCGGGCCAGATTGATAACACTGGCGGGCCGGATTTGACCCGCGGGCCGTAGTTTGGAGACCAGTGCTCTATGAAATACTTTTCATTCATCCACTCAAGTACAAATACATTTTTTGGAACTTGCAGTGGATGAGACTGGATGTGAATGCAGTTTTTCAAATATTCATTCATTCATTAAATTCAATTAATTAATTAAATTTTTTTTTTTTAGATATAAGTTGCATATATCTACCAATAGAGGGAGCCAGATAAACTTACAAAAATGAATGAAAATTATTTATAACGGAACTTTCTGCAACAGAGTGAAAAAAAAAGTAAGAATTGACTTAAATTTTTTTTTTTTTTTATATTACTTGTTTTCAGTTTTGGTTAATCTTTTCAAATAAGAGAAAAGCAATAAAACCTACTTTTTAAAATTTCAATTAATTTTTAAAAAACTGAACAAATCCTATCCTTTTTGGAAGAAAAGCTTTTCTATGTTAAACTACTCAAGGATGAACATTCTTCTAAATCAGGGTGGCCAACCGGCGGCCCTCATTGAACATTTTTCCGGACCGTCAAATTTATCTCACTTTTGCAAAATATATTTATTTTATATCGGCCATTTCATATTTATTTCATATAGTGAAAGCTAATATAATAAAAAAAAAAATGCATTATGTGTGCATCCATCTATTCAAAAATGAACTGTCGAAATCATGAGAAATAATTAATTTGATTTTAAAATAAAATTCTTGCGAATGTAGGAATTTAATAACAGACATTGCCTGTTTTATTCATGAGTTTACAGTTAGGTTTTTTTGTAACACTTACGTCACAAAATAGAAATTCTCCCATTTGAGAAATCTGGCAAAAAAAGTTGTTCGAGCTTCGGGTTCAACTTGCGCCTGCGAATTGTTGTTTTCGAAAATGAAGTTGACCCAACACAAAACACGCTCAAACATAATGGACGTTAACTTGCAACACTCATTACGATGTGCAAAGACCCAAATTGAAATCGATTTATAAAAACTAAATCAAACCATTTTAATTAGATGTCTGTTCCTTTTTGTAACCTATATAAAAATAGACAATTCATAAAAAATAAAAAAAAAAAAAACCTCTAAAACCTAAACCTCTAAATCTCTAAGCCTCTTATATTAAATATAAAATAGTTTTCTTTGGCTATAATTAAAAAAAAAAAAAAAAAACATACCACCACATTCACATAAAGAGACACAAAAATATATTTTCAAAAACTGCCTCACTTGAAAAATGAAATAATACTTATTTAATAATACTTATTTAAGTAGTTATTAAAGTATTAAATAAGTATTATTAATTAATATTATTTAATGCTCTAAAAGTAAATAAGTATTAATAATACTTATAATACTTACTTAATTTTAGAGCATTTAAGATTTTTGAAAACGTGTTTCGTTTCGTAACGCATTTTTTGTAACGAACCATTCTCATTTTGTACACAGCCCCGGGCGACACTTTTGACCCAACTTTCACCGTTCAGTTGTTCGAGTGGATTTATTGGCTTTTCACTTTCGTCGAATGTCTCGCCAATCGGCACAAACAGTTCCGAAGAGAACCGTTTACACGGACCAGCTATTTCACCTTGGACTACATATTTTTCAAGCTCACTGGCATTTCATAAAAGCTTCTCAACAGCTTTTAGGTTATTGCTTTCACAAACCTCTTCTCCCCTCCCCCTCCCCCGATTGGGTCCGTTCCATCTTCTTTATCGGCGCCCTTTCGTAGTTCCACGAAAGAGCATTAACAAAAAAAAAAAAAAAAAAAGTAAGTAAATAAAATAAAATATATACTGTGTCCAAAAGTAAGATCCGTTTTCGATTTAAATTTCTCGGGGTTTATGGAATTTCAATTTTATTTCTTCTTTTTTAGGTTGCTGGCGAAACTGTTGGTTGCTGTGTGAAACTTTACGTCAAAATATTCATCAGTGTTTGAGTTATGCTTGGCTTTGTGAGACGCTAAAACGGATTCCGGCAATTTTTTGAAATGTCTCTTCAATCGACTCAAAACGGTGTCCCCGGAGTGGTCTTTTGAGTTTAGGGAATAGCCAGAAGACGCACGATGCTAAATCAGGAGAATACGGTGGTTGTGAAACGATATGGGTCTCATTTTTGACAAAAAAAGTCACGAAGAATTAATGCAGTGTGAGCTGACGCATTTAGTGTTTCCGGTATCTATCAAGATTTGACATGTTTGTGGCCCAAAACATCTTTAAAAATGGAATTTTAAAATTCCAACATCTTCAGCAAAGTCTCAAATTCTAAATCGACGGTTTGCAAGCACGCAATCTTTAATTTTTTGCACGTGAGCTTCGTCGGTTGAGGTGGAGGGTCGACCCGAGGACTGTTCGTCTTCAACGCGTTCTCTGCCTTCTTTGAACTGTTTCTACCACAACTAAACATTTTTTTCCGATATAGGAATGCTCACCGAAAGGCTTCCGCAATATTCTATAAGTTTCCTCAAACTAAATTGAATGCGAGTTCTTTGCTCTATGAATTCAGACATTTCAAAAATCGCCGGAATCAGTTCTAGCGTCTCACAAAGCCAAACGTAACTCAAACGCCAATGGATGTTTTGACGTTATATTTTCCACAGATGTCAAGGACAGTGCCAACAACCTATAAAAAAAAAAAAAAAATTGAAATTCCATATGCCCCGGGAAATTTAAATTGAAAATGGGTTTTACTTTTTGGACACAGTAGTAGATATGTATATATAAAGATAAACAGGAATTGCATACAAAGTTAAGCAGGAATTATATATAATGTAAACAGGAATGAATAATAGAATTCGAATGCATCCATAATTCGAAAGTATTCATAACTAAACTAATTCCAATTTAGGAAATTTCCTGCTTTTATTTAAAAAGGAGCATTATCTCTATGTTACCTCTACATTCACAAAGTCATCGATTCATTTCTCATTACCCTCAGCTCTGAAGACAACACCTCGTTTAAAAAAAAATTGTATCATTTTATGTACTTCGCGCTATTGGACGGGTGCGAATAAAAGGAGACTTCATCAGGTGAACGGCAACTTTTTATTATTGTGAAGATCCTATAAAAAAAAACAGGCAAACGAGCTTTTAACAGCAAACGAGAGGATTTCGTGATGTAAAGTAGCCGTTTTCTTTCAAGAACGAAACAGCTGAACACATATTTTTTTGTTCTTGTTTTCTTTATGCAAGTGTCGTACCAAAAGTTAGAAGGTTAAAAAAAAAATCAGATAGAAATGGCTTGTTATTAGGTCTCTAAATATTGTCCTTGTCTGCAAAAAAAAAAAAAAAAAAAAAGACTCACGATATTCTAAAGGAAAATTATTTGTTTACTATGTATGATATCCTTCTACTGTTAGTGCTGACGTAACATAAAGAGTACATTTACGATACGATATCTAAAAGGGGAAGATATTTCTTTCCTGTACATCCATGTCGCAGTTTTTTGCATACCTACTGTCCATCTTGTAAGAACATTAGAAAAAAAAAAAAAAAACGTAAACGTAAAAGACGTAAAAACAACAACCGTGAAAAAGTAAAAAAAAAAAAAAACAAACATACCTATAAAAAGGTAAAAAAAACTTAAACGAAAAGACGTAAACGTATAAAACGTTAAAAATGTAAAAAAAAAAAAAAAAACCTTAAACGTAGAAAATGTAAAAAAACAAACAAAAAAAAAAACGTTAAAGACGTTAAAAAAAAAAAAGTAAGAAGAAACTTAAACGTAAAAAAATGCAAAAAAAAAAAAAAAAAAAAAAATCCAAGCCGTAAACGTAAAAAACGTAAAAAAAAAAAAAAAAAGATCCGTAATCGTAAAAGATGTAAAAATGTAAATGTAAAAAATGTTTTTGAAAAGTAAAATTTCATAAAAACATATTTAGACACTTTTTTTTTTGTTTTGTCATGATGTTTTGGGAAAACAATACATTTTTTTTTATATTTATTGTTTTTCTTTCCCTCATGTTTCTATATGTTCTTATATTCATGATGAATAAAAATTCGGCTACTTGTTTACACATTTTTAAATTTAAAAATATATCTAGAAGTCGTTTCATTGAAATTCAGGTGGCAAATCCACTACCAGAAGAACACATTATAACTACATTGCCATGGACATTTCATAAACATTTAAAAAAGCTTACGAAACGGTTGTTTTCCTTCGTGAACACAAAGCAGTTCGATGATAAGCATGTACATCAAATAGTTAGCAGTTTTTTTTCTTTTACTTCTGTAGATGCGACATTTTTTCTCGCTCGACACACTCACGTGCCTTATTATTTTCCTCATTTGCAATGCCACAGCGACTGGAAAGCGTCGAGGAAAGTGAACAATCAAAAATGTATCAGACTCGCGGGTTTCGCTCAGTCACGCATTCTTTCTGCTTAATAATATCATTATTACTGCGTGGATTGCCTTGATGAATGGCACAGATCTCGAGGACGCAGAGATACCGCAAAATCTGGATTTCAGGCGTTACCTGTCCTCCATTCTACCTGAATGTAATAGACCTACCCTTCAAGTCTTTTGTTGTGTCGGCTTGTTTGTTTACGTTCGAGTTCTACCAGAGGACACAGTGTGGAATTCTCAGCCAACTCTCAGACGGATACGGTTACCTACATCATTCGATAGTTACTTTGTCTTCTAAGGCCACTGCGATAGATCAGGAGGTTACATGCGATCGTTATTTTTTACTTGTTTTTGGGGGTACTTCGTCAACCTTTTGAAACGGAATCAGGTTTTTCACTGGATCGATAAAAAAATAATCGATAAATAGTCAAATTATTTTTGTATCATTCCCAATTTATCGTAAATATAACACGACTTATAATAATATATTATAAGTCATCAAATTATTTTTTTGTATTATTTACAATTTATCGATAAAAAATCCATAAATCGTCAAATTATTTTTGTATCATTTACAATTTATCGTAATTATAACTCAACTTATAATATATTATTATAATTATAAATCGTCAAATTATTTTTGTATCATTTACAATTTATCGTAATTATAACTCGACTTATAATATATTATTATAATTATAAATCGTCAAATTATTTTTGTAACCACGGTATTCACACCGTGAGACTTCTGACTATTCCCTAAACTCAAAAGACCACTCCGGGCACACCATTTTGTGCCGATTGAAGAGATTCAACGTGAATCGGCGAGAGCTCTGAAGGCCATCCCTGCCGATGACTTTTTAGCATGCATTGAGGATTGGAAAAAAAGTTGGCACAAGTGCATTGTGTCTGGAGGCGATTACTTTGAAGGCGATGACATAAATTTGGAAGAATAAATAAAGGGTTTTTGAAAAAAAATAAATAATTGGTTTTACTTTTTGGGCACAGTAGTAAGCCGTTTAAAAAATAGTTATTTTTTTAATCTTTTAAAACTGGGAGTTATTCTGTTTATACGCAAAAACTGTGTAATTGGTGTTAATAACCATGAAGATTATTAATTCTTATCAGTGAAATCAAGATCGTCTATCAGATTAAAACACATATCGAGGTAAGAAAACCGTAAGCATGAAAAATAAATGCAGTTTTGCGTTAACTGGATCACATTCAACCCGATGCCTACGACCTTGCTACAAAAGAAAGAAAAAATAAATAAAATTTTTTATCGAATGGAACGAAAAAGATTTAAAAAATTCGATCTAATTGCATACTGGTCACGCCCTCTAGTGCAAATCAAAGACAAAAACAAATGATAATTCTCAACTTTAAAAAAATTACTTTTAGAAGTCTTTCACAATGATACTTAAATGAAGGCAAACAATATCGATTAAGGAAATGGTACTAGCTAGAGGTTTTTTTTTTTAATAAATTTTATTTAAAAATGCGTTCATTTACTTATTTAAGCAGGTATAAAAACTTTTTTTTTGTTAAGAAAATTATAGTGTCAAGTTAAAAATACTTTTATGTATACTTATATATTTTATAAGTTGCTGTTGTTGTCGTAATGCAGTTGGCAAATACTTAAACATTTGTCTTTTATGTCATAAGCAAGGGCTGCATTGACGTTACTCACTTAGCACTACCAGCGGGTGCATGTAGCTTGAAGATAAGCTACGAAGGCGGAGTAACAATACTCCCACAACGCTATACGATCCTGTCAGAACGGGACCAACTGCTTAAAGTGGATTCTGTACCACTACAGATATCCATAACACCGTCGGGATACGAACCCGAAACTGTGGTACCGAGCGGTAACTACTCGGCTACCAGGCCCCCTGTGTACTATTATTGTTTTTGAAAATTTTATGAAGTAAAAAAAATTCCAAAAGATAAATAATCCTCTGCTTTTTGAAATAAATGTCCTATGTGATCTGTTTTCTTCAAGGATTAGTTATCAGATGAAAACTCATGATGAATACAAAGTTCTGATTATGTAACCTGATTGCAAATATTTCTTTTACATAACATAATAACAATAATAGAATTGGAATAAGGTGATATTCACTGAAAAGAACATTTTGCATTCTGATTCCAGAGGGTGTTAACGATTTCGACTTTCTCTATTAGTTAAACTTAAAAATTAATGTGAATGACCCCTATTCGGGACGGGCTTAGTTCTGGTGTGCATCATTAAAAAAGAATCTCTGCTTCAAAATATTGGTGGAAAATAAGCAGGGGAGGGAAGGCACTGCCTTTGTCTTTTACAAAGGTATCCTATTAGATTATCACCAATTATGGATTACTTCATTATCATTATCGATTATTATGGATAATCATCGATTATCGAAAATCTCTTTATTTTGATAGATTATCTCTTATTCGATTATTAAGGAAAAGCTGTGAAAAGCATCGTTTCAGTATTTCTATACGTAAAATAAAATACACAAAAATGGAAAGATTAGCAAAGTTTAAAATACAGGTAAAAATTGCGCATACCCAATAAAGGCACACGCACTATTATATGTAATGTTGCAGAGATTTTGTAGTTTAGGAAATTCGTGTTTTAATATCATTTTTTTAATGTCATAACTGAATGCCATCGTTTTGAAGGAAGAGAAGATCGAAGAACAGTCACAGTTTACAGTCAAACAGTTTTAAACAGTCTTAACCTTTAAAACGTTTGCATGCATGGATCATTCACTTTCTTCTCGGTTTGTAGTCACATTGAAATAAGATCGCTAGTGAAAAGAAAAAACTTGTTTTGAACAATTCTTGCAAAAATAAACTTTTCAGCAAAACTGCCTTACTATTTTGTTTAGAATTCAGAAATTTCAAACGTACTATTTTTTATAAGTATAAACGATTCGGTTTCTTATTAAGAAAATCTATAAGTTATCTTCCAAATGCTCTGGATAAATCTAAATAAAAATTCTTCCTTTAATACCACGGAATTTGGACCTGGTGGCCGAGTGGTTAGCGCTCTGGCCCTCGGTACTACAGGTATCGGTTTCAATCCCGTCAGTGCCATGGATGTTTGTAGGGGCAGAGAATCCACTTTAAACAGTAGGTCCCGGTCTAATGGGATCGTAGAATGTTGTGGATGTAGTGTGACTCAGCGTCCGTAACTTATCTTCAAGCTGCACTCAACCCCTGAGTAGTGCTAAGTGAGTAACGTCGGTGCAACCCTTATGACATAAAAAAGACAACTGTCTAAGTGTTTGCCAGCTGTATTGGAAGAAAAAAAATATTTTTCTAAAATTAAACTTTTTAACAAAACTACCTTAATATTCCGTTAGTGAGTTTGAAACTCGCTCTGAATTCTATTTCTTATAAATGTAAATGATTCAGTTTCATATCGAGATAAAATCTATGACATATCTTTCAAATGTTCTGGATAAATCTAAATAAATAAAAATGCCTCATTCAATACCAGGGTTATGAAAAAAAATTTTTTTTGAATGCATTCGGAATTTCATACAAGTTTGAGTCAAGTAATGATTTTCGGGTGATCTTCAACGAAGGTTAAAAATAATATTTTTTGTTCTAATGCAGCTGGCGAACACTTAGACAGTTGTCTTTGGATGCCTTAGGCAAGGCAAGCGCCGCACCGACGTCTCTCACTGAGCACTACCCAGGAGTATCGTTTAGCTTGAAGAGAAACTACGGACTCGGAGTAACAGGAATGCTAGTAAAAAGAAAACGTTGTTATCAATTCTTGTAAAAAGTAAATGTTTTTAGCAAACTACCTAATATTTCGTTAGTACGTTTGAAACTCATTCTGAATTTTTTTTATATATAAATATAAATGATTCTGGTTCTTATCAAGAAAAAAATCTATCAGATATCTTTCAAATGTTCTGGATAAATCTAAATAAAAATGTCTCCTTCAATTCCACGGTTATGAAAAAAAAATCTTTTGAATTCATACAATTCGCATTCGCAATTTCATACAAGTTTAAGTCAAGTAATGATTTTAGGGGTGATCTTGGATGGTTAAAAATAATTTTGCAGCTGGCAAAGACTTAGACATTTGTCTTGGATGCCTGAAGACAAGCGCCGCACCGACGTTACTCCTTGGTACTACGCAGGAGGATCGTGTAGCTTGAAGAGAAGCTACGGATGACCCCATAACACTCTACGATCCTGTTAGACCGGGACCTACGGTTTAAAGTGGATTCCGAACCACTACAAACATCCATGGCACCGCCAGGACACGAACCCGAAACCTGGGGTACCGAGCGCCAGAGCTCTAGCCACCCGGCCACTCAGGCCCTTTTAGCAAAACTTTCTCAATATTTCGTTAGTACTCAATGTTTCGTTGAAACTCACTGTGAAAACTCACTTCGTTGAAACTCACCACTATTATTCTGTATTTTCTTTGCTACACCATGTTATGATGTAGCAAAAAAATACAGTTTTCCAGACATTCAATCGAAAGTTCTGAATGCCTGAATTCGCTATCCAATAGCTCGTGATGAAACGGATCTCCGATTCTAATGACTCTAGAAACAAACTCAAAGCTGTTTTAAAAACAGTTAAAGGACCGATCTTTGAATTTTTTTCTTCTAATGCAGATGGCAAACACTTAGATACTTGGTCTTGGATGCCTTAAGGCAAGCTCTGCACAAACGTTACTCACTTTGCATTATCCAGGGGCGCGTGTAACTTGAATATAAGTCACGGACGCGGAGTAACAATGCCCCCGCAATGATCTTCGATCCTATTAGACCGGGACCTACGGTTTAAAGTGGATTCGAACCACTACAAACATCCATGGCACCGCCGGGACACGAACCCGAAACTTGTGGAACCGAGCGCTACCCACCCGGCCACTCGGGCCCTTTTTAGCAAAACTATCTCAATATTTCGTTGAAACTCACTGTGAGTTCTATTTTTTATAAATATAAATGATTCGGTTTCTAATTAAGATAAAATCTGTGAGTTATCTTCCAAATATTCTGGATTTATCCAGAAAAAAAAAAATTAAAAAACTAAATAGGCCTTCTTTAATACCACTAAATTAGGGGCCTGATGGCCGAGTGGCTAGCGCTCTGGCTCTCGGTACCACAGGTATCGGGTTCAAATCCCGGCTTTGCCCATGGGTGTTGTAGTGGTTCGGAATCCACTTTAAACAGTAGGTCCCGATCTAATAGGATCATAGAGCGTTGCGGGGGCAGTGTTACTCCGCGTCCGTAGCTTATCTTCAAGTTACACACGCCCCCGAATAATGCAAAGTGAGTAACGTCTGTGCAACGCTTGCCTTAAGGCATCCAAGACCAAGCTGTCTAAGTGTTTGCCGGCTGCATTAGAACAAAAAAAAAAAATACCACTAAATTTCTCGAAGTTATGAAAAAAAAAAAATATCTTTTTGAATGCATTCGCAAATTCATACAAGTTTGAGTCAAGTAATGATTTTCAAGGTGATCTTCAACGAAGGTTAAAAATAATAATAATAATAATTCAAACAAACCGTGAGAAAAACAGGGGGATGAGGGGGAGGGGGGTTGAAAGAGAATCGATTGCGAAAATAGACTCTTACGTAACCTTTCGGAAAATGGTTATTTTTTTTTTGTTGTTGTGTTTCTTTTTGCAGCAGTTTGGCTACAATTTTCCTGGAACAGCTAATCTTAGATATTCCGATTCTTGCTTGTTGTAGGGGCTTGTTTGACATAGAACGATTTCCGTCTATTGTCTTTTAATAAACAAAGCTGGATTTTTTTGTCTCGAAATTTCCGACGGCGACTGTTTTTTCTTAAGTTGAAGTATGATTGTTGCTAACATTGTAATACTACTATTAGGCAATTTAAAAAAAAAAAAAATTAATTTCGTTGCTTTCAGTGAAGGTAGCAAAAAATATATATGCAATTTTTGTTGAATAATTAGTAATTTTTTTTTTCGTATATTTCATTTGTTTGAAGCATGCTTGTTTTTAAAGTTGAGTCATTTTTAGAAAATTCACGCTGTGAAGTTTCGTCTAAGATTTGGTTTGTCGCTCTACGGTTATCTTGTGCAACGAGGGCTAAACAGACCGGGACTCGAACCTGACGTTCTGTCCTGGAAGTGAAGGGGAATTCATACAGACTTTTTGGGTATCGTTGTATCGGTAGTTTTGTCACCTTACTGGACCCCTTTGTTAAAGAAGATATTTTTCTTTCAAAGTTAAATTAACCTTTCACAGTCTGCCTTCAAAGGTCAGTGCCACTACCACTACTACTACCACACCACACCACACACCACATCACTGAGCCTAGAGTTGAGTTGCCCCTTTATAGTTTGGGAATGATGCGGGTGAGAAGTCTAAGTGAGCTCCGTGACTCTCTACTGTCATATATGACCAGGACCTACGGAAAGTGGATACAGAACCACTGACACAAATTTCATGCCACTGCCAGGATTCAAACTTGGAGCTTGTGGTACCAAAGGCCAGAGAACTAGCCAATTGTCCATCAGGACGCATTTCGTCTAAGGAGTGTGGATTCAAGTGCTATTTCAAAAATGCCGTTGATCTTTTATTAGCACCCATTCAAAGCGAATACACACTCTAAACAGAAAAGAGCAGTGCGTAGAGTTCGAGATAGTAGCGTCTGCTACGCGATATGTAAGTGTTCGTGTATTTTTATTGCAGGAATCTTATTGGAATATATAATTACTGTGGAAAGATGCACAAAAACATTTATTATAGTATTAAAACTGGAAAAGCAGATCCAAATGGAGATAGGCAAAATAAAATCAATATTTCAATGAACGTGACAAATCATTTTATTTACGAAAATGTAAAATAAATATTGATTTGGTGTGTCGCTCTACGATAATTTTTTTTGCATTTTAGACTCATTAGACCAGGACCTACAGTTTAACGTGGATTCCGAACCACTCACAAAATATCCATGCTACAGCCAGGATTCGAATCTGAAGCACTAAAGGCCAGAGAACTAGCTAACGGGCCACCAGGCCGCAGTAAATATTGAAGTAAGGAATATGCTTCTTGCACTTCGTCTTGAAAGAAACACAATATCCAGTCGCCTGACTTGGGCCTGATGCCTTTGGCGCTTGGTCCCACAGGTATCGGGTTCCTAATGCCGGCGGTACCATAGATGTTCGTAGTGGTTTGGAATCCACATTAAGCTGTAGGTTCTGGTATCCTAGGACAGTAGAGAGTCACAGAAGCCAGTCAGACTTCTTCTCACCCACATCCTTCCCAAACTGTAAAAGGGGTAGTAGTCGTCTGACTGACGAATGGAAGAAATACATTGGGTATTGAGTCGGAGTCATTTTATTTTCCGCACATGCATGTGAAAAGTCAAAAAGAAAGAAATTTTGTCTTATTTTTCACCAAAAAAAATATATATGGAGCTGTATAGACGTTGTGTTGCAATTTCAATTGAACGAAACACGTAACAATTTCGCATTACCCCCACCTCCGATTCGCTCAAATAAAACTTTCACCGCAAGGAATTAGTACTACTACTACTACACAGACCACACCACACCACACTGTGCCTAGAGCTGAGTTGCCCCTTACAGTTTGGGAATGGTGTGGGTGAGAAGAAGTCTGATTGGGCTCTGTGACGCTCTACGGTCCTAGGAGACCGAGACCTACGGCTTAAAGTGGATTCCAAACCCCTACCAGCATCCATGGTCCCGCCAGGATTCGAACTTGAAGCCATGAGTCTGTCGGGGATTTATTTTAATTCTTGATTTTTTTGTTGCTAACTTCATAACTGTCATTTCTGTGTAACTTAAAATGATAAAAATGCGTTTCATTTCATGCATTCATTTAAGCATTCATATTTTTATTTCAACATTATCTAATTTTAAAACAGAACTATTCGAAAAAAAGGTGTAAGAACTATTCGAACCCGATACTTGCGATACCGAGTGCCAGAGAGCTAGATACTCGGTCATCAGGACCCTTACCACAAGGAATGGTTGGAAAGATGCATTCATACCTTCTACGAGGCGGAAATTCCAGCATCCTTTCTTCCGTTTTTTTTTCATCAACCCCGTTCCTTCCGCTGAAGAAACGAGTGTCTGAAAATAGAAACTCTGTATGTTAGGCGATGTCAGAGATCGTGACCCGGGAAGAGCGGAAAAACCTTTTTGGGCATTTCGGGCACGCACGCTCGCTCTCAGTCATGCAGCGAGGTGATGAGGTGTGAGAAAGGAGCTGCTTCGATTTGTTCAGCCACCTTTTCACACGCATCGGAGGAAGCCCAGAGAACGACCGCAACTGACAGTAACAACCTGCAGCGCAGTGTAAGCCGCAGGGCGACATTTGTCATTCCAAAAAATAAAGCATCTTGTGCGTAATGCGCCGGCGATTGGCACCTGTTCTCGGATAAGCCAAATGATGCTCTAACCTGCCAAGCCAGATCTGTATATACTACTGTGTCCAAAAGTAAGACCCATTTTCAATTTAAAATTCCCGGGGATTATGGAATTTCGATTTTTGTTTCTTTTTCAGGTGTGCTGGCACTGTCCTTGACATCTGTGTGACATTTGACGTCAAAATATTCATGACTGTTCGAGTTACGCTGGGCATTGTGAGATGTTAAAACTGATTCCGGCGATTTTTGAAACGTCTGATTGGATTGTGCAAAGAACTTGCATTCAATTTTGTTTGCGGAAACGTATAGAATGTTGCAGACAGCATTCGATGAGCAAGTAAAGATCAAAGATCCTTGTAAAGATTTCCTGTATCGGAAAGAAATCTTTACAAGGGGTATAAACAGTTCAAAGAAGGCAGGGAATGCGCTGAAGACAAAGAGCCCTTGGGACGACCCCCAACCTCAACCGACGAAGCTCACGTCGAAAAAAATTAAAGATTTCGAAAAGAAGCTACAGCCAACGAAAGGGTTGGGAGATGTCGTCTCCAACTTTGTGTTCCTTTAGAATAGGTGGACGCGCTCTATTTTAGTGAATTTTAGTGAAACGCAGAATACAATTTAATAATTCTCATAACTGTAAACTCATCCATAAAACAGGCGCTATCTCTCCTATATTCTCAAGAGTGTTATTTTAAAATCAAAGTTCAATTTCTTTCATCATTTCGACAGTTCAATTTTGAATATAGGGATGCACACATAATGTATTTTTTGAACACATTGTTTTTCACTGTTTTGACCATTCTAAAATAAATATATTTTGTAAAAGGGTAATACAACTCACGAGCAATCTCACAAATTATTCAAGGCGGGCTGCGGGTAAATAAAGAAGATAAAGTGAACGGTAAGAAAATATGCATTCAGAAACACTTGGCGAACACTTGAACGAAGGTGTATATTCCCCATATTTGCTAGAGAAATGAAAATTCTGATGAATATCAGTTTTTATTTGATTTTCTGTAAAGCGTCATCAATTCTTGTCGTAACTTAACATCTGGCTCTTTTTACCCTCCATCGGACGTATTTTCATCAACTTTTATGAAACTCTGCCAATTTTTTTTCGTTTCTTTCTTAAAACAATGTGTTCAAAAAATACATTATGTGTGCATCCCTATATTCAAAATTGAACTGTCGAAATGATGAGAGAAAAATAAAGAAACCTCATTTTTCTCTCTCTCATGCACGAGTTTCACCAACTTTTGTGGACAAAAAGGATTTTTAGGTTACGGTTTTAAGGAATTCGATTTCTATGAGAATTTCGATTATTCGCAGCGATTCTATAATCCTTAACTTGAAAGTTCGAGAATTTGTATCATGAAATCCATGGATTGTGGGACAGGAAATGGCGGCACATTCTATTCAAAGTTGTCTGTTTACAAACTTTTTAAGATCAGTTTTAGAGAACCCATTTCGAAACTACATTTGGGAGGAATTGAGGTATTAGCTTCATATAACTTACCAACATAAGCACTTAAAGAAAAGAATAGAAAAGAAAGTTAGAAATAATAACACTGTAAAAAAAAAGTTAGGAGACTCCAATAGTCAAAGTTTCTTGGATCTTTTCCTTTTCAACAATGACAAATAATACGTAAATATAAACAAGTAATATAAAAAAAAATTCCTACATTTTTCCACTCTATTGCAAAAAGTCCTTTATAAATAATTTTCATTCATTTTTTTAAGATTATCTGGCGCCATCTATTGGTAGATACATGCAACTTAAAATTAAAAAAAGCTTAAAATTAATTAATTTAATTTAATTAATGAATTAAATATTTGAAAAAACTGTATTCACATCCAGTGTCAACCACTGCAAGTTCAAAAAAATGTATTTGAACTGTGGTGGATGAATAAAAGTATTTTATGAACGATTGAAAATTTGAGCAAGATATATATAGGGAGAGTGTGAACCAATAGAAGGAATTGAAAAAAATGTAAAAAAAGGGGGTATTCTATAAATTCAGTTTATAATTAAAACTTATTTAAAATAGGGGCCTAATGGCCTAGTGGTTATCTCTCTGGCGCTCGGTACCACAGGTTTCGGATTCAAATTCCAGCGGTGCCATGGATATGCGTAGAGGTTCGAATCCATTTAAACCGTAGATCTCGGTCTAATAGGACCGTAGATCGTTGTGGGGGTAGTGTGACTCGCGTCAGTAGCCTATCTGCAAGTTACACGTGCCTCCTGGGTGGTGCTAAGTGAGTAACAGCGGTGCAGCCCTTGCTTATGTCATAAAGATTAACTGTCTCTGTATTGCCAGCTGCATTAGAACAACAACAACAACTTATTTAAATAAGTTGTTGTCATATCACTAAAACTATTATCTATGAAAACAATATGCACACTCAAGAGTAAAATTTAAGAATTTTGTTTTATATTCCATTCATAACTTATTTTAAAGTAATTTTCGAAACAGTAAATAAACAGTACAATAGAACAAAAGCATGGTATCGTAGTTAATCTTAAATGAAAAAAATAAACTGAAATTATAAGAAAAATGTTAAGTTTTCCTTGAATCTGAACGTCCAACGAGTTCTTGATGACGTCACTGAAGGTCACGCGATTCAATCGAATTGTACGCAATTGAAAATTGTGCACAATTAAGTGAAAAATGATCGTCAGACAGACTTCTTGCATCATCCTCTCTGGACAAGGGCATGAAAATTCTTTATATTTGAGCATTTTTCTGTGCAGGAATTGGGAAAGCTAATAACCAGCTAATAGAAGAGCTGTGAGGATAAGCTCAGCTTCCTACAATTTACTTTTTGCACTATCGGTCTAAAATATTATTTTATATTTATATCGACTTTTGTACTATAGATCTATAATAATATTTATATTTTATATTATTGGGCTACAATAATATTTATATTTATACATAATTTTGTACTATAGGGCTACAATAATATTTTGTTCCAATGTGTAATATTTTGTTCTGTAAAAGTGATGAGGCGAGATCCAGAAGCCCGGAAAACAAACCGAATCGGAAATTCCTCAACAATCTTACCGCAATTTTTTTTTGTTCTGTTGCAGCTGGCAAACACTTCGATAGGTGTCTTGGATGCCTTAAGGCTAGCGCCGCACCGACGGGACTCACTTAGCATTACACAGGAGGTGCGCGTAGCTTGAAGATAGGCTACGGACGCGGGTAACATTACTCCCACAACGCTCTACGATCCTGTTAGACCAGGACCTACGGATTAAAGGGGATTCGAACCACTACAAACATGATGAAGATGAGCTTGAAGATGTGCTACGTATGAGAGTAACACTACCCCACAAGGCTCTAAAATTCTATTAGACCAGAACCAAGGGAAAATTCATGAAAAAAACATGACTGATCTTATGAAACAATATATATATATTGGGGGAATTCTTTTTTAATTTTTGATGTTTAAATGATTTTTAATTCTAAAGTTTTTAAAAATATACATTTTATAATAAAATGATGTTGTTGTTCTAATGCAGTTGGCAATACAGAGACAGTTCATCTTTATGCCATTAGCAAGGGCTGCACTGATGTTACTCATTTAGCACTACATAGCGGATACATGTAGCTTGAAGAAATGCTACGGACGCGAGTACACTACCCCCACGACACTCTATGATCCGATCAGACCGGAAAGTGGATTCCGAACCCCTTACAAACATCCATGGCATCACTTGAATTCGAACCTGAGGTACCGAAAACCGAACCCAAAACCTGTGGTACAGAGTGCCAGAGCGCTATCCACTCGGTAAATAGCTGTATATATTGATGGAACTCTTAATAGAAGGAGACTCTTCTTACTACAATTGCATTCCATACAATTGCTACTACTCTTCCTACTACAGATTGTAGGACAGGTGGGGTAAAAGCGAACACCGTTCACCACCCACTCGGCGTAATTACTATTCCAAACAACACTCCAGCGGTTTTTTACACAATCGCCGCCCGTTTACATAAGTGATCTATTTGTTCTTCGTTATGAAACAGCCGAGAGTGCCCTTTCCATCAGGTCTGAGGGAAAACCCACTGCCGAAAAGGAAATGGGTTCTCACGCACGGCAAATACTTTCTTCAGAGCCAAAGCTAGTTTTTCTTGACACATATCATTAAAGTATAATAGAATATTCTTTTGTAGTCATTGCGTAGGCAGAGGGGTTTCCCACAGATTTGCCCATTCTGCGCATTGGATTCAATGTTTCATTTGAGATGGACGTTTACTTCCTTAATTCCAAATTTAGATAGCAAAATACTTATTAAAATCTGTAATTGTTTAAATTTTTTTCCCACTAAAAAAAAGATAAATCTCACCACAAGTTATTACAGAAATGATTCTCAGAAATAATTGAATTTTAAATTCATTAATAATCTTAACTATTAAAGAGTTCATTTAATTTTAAAATAAACTTAACTAATTTTAAGATGAATGTACTATTTTAAAAATAATTATCTTGCTCAAAAAAAAAGTTTCATGTTATGAGAAAAATTTTTTTCCCCTAAATTTCTATGAAGATGATCTTTTTAGAAATAAATTAAAAACATTATTAATTAAATGTATTTTTAAAAATATTATTTAATTAAATTTATTATTATATTATTAAAATATTATTTATTATTATAATTAAATTTATTATTATATTATTAAAATATTATTTATTATTATAAATAAATTTATTATTATATTATTAAAATATTATTATAATAATAAATAATATTTTAATAATATAATAATAAATTTATTATTATATTATTAATTAAAACTATTTTAGATAAAATTTTAAATTTAAACTTCAATGGAAAGATCTATAACAGGTGGCTCACTTGGAATTTGATTCGCCGCCATTTTTCCGGCCCTTGAGATATATCATACTATTACAAAATATATTTATTTTGTAATGACCAAAAATAGTGAAAACGGTTGCTTTTGAAAGCCGATTTAATAATTTAAAGTTAGACAAATACAACGAAATTTTTTAAATATATTCATCACCCTTTCATGTTGAAATCGAATCGGCCCCAGAATATCTCCAAATCGAACTGCTTGACGTACAATGCAATATTGAATTAAAACGCATTTTTCAAACTTCAGAATCAAAAATAGATTTTTATAGCACTTGCGTCCAAAAAGAGAAATTTTCCAATTTCAGAAACCTGACGCAAAAAAAATTGTTAACGCTTTGGGTTCAACTTATACCTGCGAATCTTTTTTTTTTTTTTTCGAAACTGAAATGGACCCAACACAAAACACGCTCAAACATAATGAACGCAACACCCCTTACGGTGTGCAAAGAACAGGTGTACAGATTGAAATCGATTTGCTAAAGCTAAGTGAAAGTTTGACTTGGTTTGTCGCTTTACGGTTGCTAAGTGAAAGAGTGGAGAAACACATATCGCACTAGCAAAATAAATATTTTTGAATGATTTCATTGTTTTTTTAATTTCATTTATATTTATATATTTTTCATATTTCATTTCTAGCGTTATATATTTCATTACAATGTGCGTTTAGTATCCTTATTATTATATTATCTATGTCTATATGCAAGAATAATAGTTAACACACTAATAATAACTCATTATGGTTCAATTTTACCATTTACTACATTTATTATATGTATACTACCTGCTATTCCTATTTACTACATTTTTGTAAATAATTAAAATCAAATTAATTTTTAATTGTGAGCAGTACCAAACCATAGATAAAAAAAGTTTCCTACGAATGTTTCACCTACTTTTACACAGAAATTGGTGTCCATTAACTTATTAATGCACTTAGCAAGTAGGCCAGAGAAGATATTAAGTTAGAAGCTGGAGTGATTAGCGGCTAAAAATATGAGCGATTTCCTTCTCAATGAACGGATGATTCGTTCATTTCAACTGATTGTCTGTTCATTGAATTTAAATAAAAAATATTAATATCTTTTTTCACCTGGCAGTACAAAAGGATCACATAGACGGATATTTTTATTCTTAGAATATCCATACACATTTAAGATGAAACCTGATTTTTTAAGCGTTCAATTCTTTATTAGGAATATTTTATTTTGAATGCGTATTGCAGAATTAGTCTAGTTTTGATTTACACGAATTTCTTATTAATTTTATTATTTTGTGCATCTATTGCTGATACCTCCCATCTGCTGAATTTCTATCCACTTGAAAAATTGGCTTTCATAATTCTGAAAATATTTTAAAAATGAACTTTAAATAGGGAGAACACATTAATGAACCTTCTAAATCTTCCATTCGTTAAAGAATAATATTTTCAAATTGTGAGTAAACGAAAAATGTTTTATGATTACATACTCATTTTTATAAAATATAATTTTTTTTTATTTTAAAAATTTTGTTGTTGTTCTAATTCAACAGGCAATACAGAGACAGTTAGTATTGATGCCATCAGCAAGAGCTGCACCGCTGTGACACATGGAGCACTACCCAGGGGGCACGTGTAGCTCGAAGATAGGCTACGGACGCGAGTCACATTACCCTCACAAATCTCTACGATCCTATTAGACCGCGACCTAATGTTTAAAGTGGATTCCGAAACACTGCAAATATCATTGGCACTGTCGGGACACGAACACGAAACCTGTGGCATCCAGCGCCAGAGCGCAAGCCACTCAACTATCAAGCCTCCCATTTAAAAATTTTTCTTGCAAAAAGACAAGAAAATTAAATTATCTTTTAAAACGCATAATTATTGATTTTATGAGAATTAAAAATTCAAACAATTATGTTTATTTTAATTTAAAAAAAACAGTATCATCAAAACCGAATTTAACACGAGCATCTTTTTCAAAAAAAAAAAAAAAGTTGAATCCTTTGACGACTTAGTAGATGTCCCATCAAAATGGCGGACTTCAAAACAATTTTTTTCTTTGCACCGATGAAGTTAACATCATTTGCACGAAGCTTGGCATGCCTGTGTCAACCAAACAAACAAAGGTTTTTTGGGGCACCATTGACGTCATAGTTTGTTTTTTAAAAATAAAACAGCTTATACAAGCTAATGCTGATAAGTTGCAAAATGTATTTTTCCGAGCATGAGAAGGTAGCGTGGTGGATCACGTGATAGGAAGGTAAAGATGGTATCGAATGACCCATCTTGACGCACACACCAGGAATGCCAGCAGGTTAAGGATTTCAGATTTTATAACTTTTTTTCTAAATTTTTTAACACGTATGCTGCGATTTTCCGACTGATAAGTTTAAAAATGTCTTCAAAACATTTGACAAAAGAGCCACGGAATATTGAGTATTTCTGATTGAAGAGTCTGCGTAAACATACTTATTATTCAAATGATACTTGCATTTAATTTATTTGTCATGAACTTGATTTTGGAAATATTCGAATAATATCGGATGCGCCAATGAAAGAAAATGGCACCCTATACATGCAATATTCTTCACTTCTATCAACAATGGCCTTTGGTATCCCAGGTTTCAGGTTCTAATAATGGCGGTGGCATGGATGTTTGTGAGTGGTTCGGAATCTACGTTAAACTGTAGGTCCCCGTCTGTTTAGCCCAAAGTGTGCGCAAGATGACCGTAGAGCTATAAACCAAACCAATCTATCAACAATAGTAAAGTGGTGCCTCATCGTACTTCTACAATGAAATTTTTTTCATAGTTCGTTAATTTTAAAGAACTAAGAATTATGTACATGACTCATTATGGACTATTGGATTACATTAAAAAATAGTTGCTTATCTACGAGTATATATTTTTTGAAATGTTATTCAAATAGAACGAGGGCTTGTCATGTCTCGAAGGTTGCCATCTTGTGTAAGAGAAGTGCTAATAGCAGTAAATTCAATTTAATTGAGAGGGGTTTATATAATTCAAGACATTTAATGTAATTTAGGGTGAATTCAAAATTAACTTTTCTGTAAAGAAGAGAGACAACTCTCTTTTAGAGAAAGATTTAAGAAAATCATCTGCTAGAACAGGGGGTGGCCAACCCAAATGATCTTGCGGGCCTCTTTGGAAATGCATCCTAACTCCGCGGGCCTTATATAATATTCTATATCCTTCTATTAAATTTACTAGACCCATTACAGACATTTTTGTGGAGTGAAAAATGGAAACACAATGCGTTGTTATTTTTGTGCTTACTATTATTCTTACACGTCAACATAGATAATATAAAAATAATGATACTAAACACACATTGTAATGAAATATATAACACTCAAAATGAAATATAAAAAAAATATATAAATATAAACGAAATAAAAAAAATGAAATCATTCCAAAAATATTTATTTTAGTAGTGCGATATTTGTTTGCGCAAGAATATTATTTTAAAATCAAAGCTAAGGATGCCTGACTCAGCAATGTCAAAGTCAAAAGAAAATTAAAAAAGTTAACGAAATTTTCGAAAGTTACGAAAACAAGTATCATAAAACTAACCGATTACGAAAGGAATATATCGAGAAATGATGTAAATTTTTGGGAAAAATTATTCACTTCTGTAATGATGACTATCTCTTTTGCACATGTTCTTTAATAAACCTTCTTACAATTTTATCTCCTTTCCAGAGTATTAAAGGCAAATTTTCAGAAATTGCGCAATGCATCCCGTGATGAACCATATGAATTTGCATTTTATTTCAGTGCTTTTAAATATTGCGTCTCTCCTCGTCGGCTGTTGCCGGTGGCGAGATGCTATTAGGAAAAAAAAAAAAAAAACCACGTGAAACCTTTAGCAGACGCGATTTATGAATTTTTATTAAGTAGTTTTCAAATATTTGAAGAAAAGTGTAGTAGTCATAAAATAAAACTGGCATTGGGGTTGCCAGCTTGGAGAAACATAGTTCTCACGTGATCGTACATCTCATGTGACTTTTACAGTCATCACCGTCCACTGTCAGGAGTGAAAGCGAGGGGATCCTGAAAGTGATGGTGGGTCAATTTCAGGATCACTCTGCCATTCATTTGTACGAGACGGCCACTTCGTTTACTTGAGTTGCGGAGGAAAAATGATCTTTTAGCGTACTTTGCAACAGACTGCATTTATTTAGTGGGCATATATAGTATAAGTAAATTATTAATATATTATTATTTTTTGTTCTAATTCAGCTGCCAAACACTCAGACAGTTGTCTTGGATGCCTTAAGGCAAGCGCTGCACAGACATTACTCACTTAGCACTAACCAGCTTGACGATAAGCAACGGACGCGGAGTGACAATATCGCCGCAACGCTCTACGAACCTGTTAGACCGGGACCTACGGTTTAAACTGAATTCAGAAACGCTACAAACATCCATGGCACCACCGGAATTCGAACCTGAAACCAGTGGTACTGAGAGCCAGAGCTAGCCACTCGGCCATTCAGGCCTATATATTATATATATACCGCAAGTATATAAAATATTTGGGGCTTGATGACCGAGTGGCTAGCTTTATGGCGCTCGGCGCCGAAGGTTCGAGTTCTGGTGGTACTAAGATTGTTTGTAGTGCTTAGGAACCTACAGTTTAATTGGTTTAATTAATTAATTACGGTTTTCCTTGTAAACGGAAGCATCTCTTGTCACGAAATCTGCCAGTAGGCCCACCATGGGGCTGTTGCGCCAATGTTTGGTTTGGTTTGTCACTCTACGGTCTCTTGTGCACACGAGTGTTAAACAGACAGGGACCTTCAGTTTAACGTGCGCCAATGGTGAAGACGAATGTATAATATATTATATATACTTGCAGCATTATAGTTAAGTATATTATATATACTGCATTCATTTAGTAGGTTATTTAAGGGTTTTGTAATATAATATACACGGTGATTTTGACGAACACTCTTTACTGTTGGTTTCGATGCTATTGACACGAAAGGAGAAACAAGTCTATTATTATACAACTATTTTCAAAAGAACAGCTTCATTTTCTTTACTGTTAATAAATGTAAATTTAATTTTTCTAAATATATTGCATTTATATTCCATTAATATATTTTTTTGGGCTTTTTAGGAATTTATCTTTAAGGAATTAGTTTGATCTTTAATGGATTAATTTTTATTTAATTAATTTCTGTATTTGTCACTGACTTGAAAAATTTGGAAAATAGGAAAAAAAAATTTCATTCTGAATATCACAGCCTGTTCTTTATTTTCAAGGGGTAAAAGTTGAGAAAGTTAAAACCTTAGAGAAGTCAAGTGCTCACGTGACACATATTATATTAAAGATAGTTCTTGTCCATCATTAGCCAATCGGTAAGGATAGAATGATAATAAATTTATGAGTGAGGGGTAGAAATAAATTGGAATATCGCATTAAGTGGATTAGTTTGGTGACATTCCAACCCTCGTTATTGTGATAGATAGAATTCTAATGTCCATAAAATCATCTTATACATGCGATATGTGGAAAAATGTGTTGGTAATTTGGGAAGAGAAGAATTTTTTTGAATGCGTTTTACTGTTGGTTACTGGGAAATATTTCATGGAAATTATGTTGTAAAGTATTTTGAAAAATGTCAATTAAAATATAATTTAAAAACTGTAAATGGAATTCAACTCTTTATTGCACTATGTGAGGAAAAACATCAGACGACGATTTGCCAGATTGATCAAGATTCTTGGCTGCCGAGCAACCTGTGTCTCCTGCTTTCCGAATGAGATAAGTGTCTTAAGCTTTAAGCCCGTTGATCAGATAGAGAAGGAGATTGATTATTTTAATAATTGATTAATTTGATAATACTTAATTAATTAATTTAATTTAATAATTGACTTGATTAATTTGCTAATAATTTGATTAATTTAATTTGATAATAATTGATTTGATTAATTATTTTAATTTGATTAATTATTTTAATTTGATAATAATTTGATTGATTTTATTTGATAATTGATTTGATTATTTTAATAATAATTGATAAATTATTTTAATTTGATAATAATTTGATTTGATTAATTTGCTAATAATTTATTAATTTAAAAAAGCATCCAAAAGATAATCCATTTAAAAAAAAAAATTAAATTGACATATCGATATTTATCTAAGTTTGTTACTTTTACATTCGGAAACATTCAATGACACTATCACGTACGTTACCGAGAAAAGTGTTCATTATGAACACCAACAGATTATAAGAAACCTAATCAGCATTTTGAAGCCGACAAATATTTATTGAGTTCCTCTTCACCGCTAAACGGCAGACACTACTAATACACGAATTAAGATGCTGGAAAGGGACCATCTCAGCATAGATTACTGGAAAACAAACTGCTTTCAATTTAATAAGTATTGCATACAATCAAACGGAGAATCTCGAAAAACAACACAATAAAGAATTAATACAGGGATCGCCAATCCAAATGATCTTGCTGGCCACTTTGGAAATGCAACACAACTCCGCAGGCCGCTTATAATATTATATATCCCCCTATTAGATTGAGACCCACTATACACATTTTTGGGAGTGAAAAAGGAAACATAACGAGTTGTTATGTTTGTGTTTACTAGTATTCTTACACTGCGTAAAAAAAAAAATAGAAGGACAGTGTTTTTTTGCCAATCAATATCTCTTATTTTCTCCTAACTACCAGATATTTATGCAGATTTAGTTTAATGACCCTTGTTTTTCATTTTAGGCAAAAATTAAACATCTACCACTAATATTAATAATAAAATTAGTATATATAATTTCCGATGCGTAAAAAGGTAGAAGGACACTTGATAATATATTTAATTTAGTGAGTTGTTCTTTAGTTAAATAGTGATTTTGTACTTTGTTTTATCCTTTTCTGTCAAAAAAATCTAATTTGTTTAAAAGTTACGCTGTTTCTCCGTTCTCAGAAATGCCTAAAGGAATACCTTTGAACGATTTTCAAACAGGCCAAATTTTTGCATATCAAAATGATGGTAAAGGTGTCAGAGAGATTGTTCGATTGTTGCAGGTGAGCCCCAATACAGTTTCAAACTTTATCAGAAAACCTTATAAAAATGGAAAGAAAAAGAAGACTGGTAGACCGAAAAAGTTAACACCATGTGATGAAAGAAAACTTGTTCGTGTGCTTAAGAAGAACAAAGGAAGTGTTTCAAAGGCAAGAAATCAAAGCAGGACTTAATCATGTGACGAAACAAACAGTTTACAACTATATTAAAAGATCTAAAAAATTCATTTTCAAAAAACGGAAACATCATCCTAAGTGGGCACAAGCTCACATTGATAACCGTTTAGCGTGGGATAAGGAGCACATGTCCTGGACTACAGAATGGACTTCTGTGATATTTTCCGATGAAAAGAAATTTAACTTAGACGGTCCAGACGGATATCAGCACTACTGGCATTGTCTGGGAATGAAGACGAATACTATTCAACACGACAAATGGGATGAGGGAGTTTAATGGTTTGGTTGGCTGTTGAATACGGAGGAAGGACAAGTCTGGTTTTCTTAAATGGTAGGCAAAAACATACAGACTACATTCAAGTGCTGAATTCCGAGCTTTTTCCTTATGGCTCTGATTTGGCGGGTGACGAGTGGAAGTTTCAGCAAGACGGAGCTTCCATTCACACCGCGACTGGAGTCAAAAATTGGTTCCTAACAAATAATGTGGATGTTTTACCATGGCCAGCCAAAAGTCCTGACCTTAATATAGTGGAAAACATCTGGGAAATGCTAGTTCGTCGAGTTTATGCTGATGGAAGGCAATTTGATTCGCTAACTCAGCTTCGAGAAGCATTGAATGACTCGTGGGACAATTTTCAATCTCTATACAATCTCTATACAGAAGTTCAATCTCTATACAATTCTCTTCCAAACAGAATATTTGATATTATAAAGGCCAATGGGCAGAACATTCCTTATTAAAATCACTATTTTTCATTCATTATAATGCTGTCCTTCTACTTTTTTACGAAGTTTCAAAAAGGATAAACTATTTTGGTTGCCATTAATATTTTATGAATATCATAATTCTGATGTTAAAATTGTATTTTTAAAATATTTGTAAAATGTTTCTAATAAAAAATTTTAGTAAAAATAAAATATTTTTCTGTTATTGTTACAAAATCAAGTGTCCTTCTACTTTTTTACGTAGTGTACATGTAAACATAGATAATATAATAACAATGATACTATTCGCACATTGTAAAGAAATCTATAACATTAAAAATGAAATATAAAAAATATATAAATATGAACGAAATAAAAAAAAAAGTAAAACCATTGAAAAATATTTTTTTCATGAGTGCGATATGTTTCTCCACATTTTCATTTAAATTTTGCAAATCGATGAGCGCGCATCGGGATTTCGCAGAATATAATTTAATTATTCTGCGAACGCATCAATAAAACAGACAATATCTGTCCTAAATTCGCAAGAATATTATTTTGAAATCAAAGTTAATTTTTTTCTCGTCATTTCGACAGTTCATTTTTGAATAGAGGGAGGCACGCATATTAGAGAGTTTTTGCATACCGTACGTTAGTTACCGTAGGACGTCCGTTAGCTTTTTCTCCCTAGCGCGCATGCTCATAGGAAACTGCGCATGCGCGCTAGGGAGAAAAAAGCTAACGGACGTCCTACGGTAACTAACGTACGGTATGCAAAAAACTCTCTATTGTATTTTTTTAATCCATTGGTTTTTATTACTTTGACCCTTATCATATAAATATATTTTGTAAAAGTGTTATACATCTCACAAACAGTAAAAATGATCAAGGCGGGCCGTCGGTTGGTCCCCTCCTGAATTAATATCTGAAGGTGACAAAAAACGAGAAAAAAATTCGATTCTTTTTAGTCTTTTATTTCAAAGATCGGGGGGCCTGAATGGCCGAGTGGCTAGCGCTCTGGCGCTCGGTACCACAGGTTTCGGGTTCGAGTCCCGGCGGTGCCATGTGGAAAAAGAAGAATGAGAGATTTTTTTCATAACTTCGAGAAATTTAGTGGTATTAAAGAAGGCCTTTTGTAATTTTGTAATTTTTTATCTGGATAAATCCGGAACATTTGGAAGATAACTTACAGATTTTATCTTAATTAGAAACCGAATCATTTATATTTATAAAAAATAGAACTCACAGTGAGTTTCAACGAAATATTGAGATAGTTTTGCTAAAAAGGGCCCGAGTGGCCGGGTGGGTAGCGCTCGGTACCACAGGTTTCGGGTTCGTGTTCCGGCGGTGCCATGGATGTTTGTAGTGGTTCGGAATCCACTTTAAACCGTAGGTCCCGGTCTAATAGGATCGAAGAGCATTGCGGGGCATTGTTACTCCGCGTCCGTGACTTATCTTCAAGTTACACGCGCCCCCTGGGTAATGCAAAGTGAATAACGTTTGTGCAGAGCTTGCCTTAAGGCATCCAAGACCAAGTGTCTAAGTGTTTGCCATCTGCATTAGAAGAAAAAAAAAAAATTCAAAGATCGGTCCTTTAACTGTTTTAAAACAGCTTTGAGTTTGTTTCTAGAGTCATTAGAATCGGAGATCCGTTTCATCACGAGCTATTGGATAGCGAATTCAGGCATTCAGAACTTTCGACTGAATGACTGGAAAACTATATTTTTGCTACATCATAACATGGTGTAGCAAAGAAAATACAGAATAATAGTGGTGTAGAAATAAATAACTATAAGAATTAATTTTCAGAATAGAATGAAAATTTAACTCTCTATTTTGAATGATGTCGTACATGCATTGAAATAAGAGGTTTTATAAATATTTATTCAAAGATGTGTTAATGATTATAAATGAAAATGTCACTTTTATTTGTACTTTTATTTGCACAAATGTACTTTTTCGTGTCACGATAGGCTGTCAACTCAGCTCTGCTTTACTTCACAATTCTTTTCATTCAGTGCATGTATAATGGATAGACGTCTGCATGTATGCGAATCGATGCGAAATGTTTTATGCATTCTTATAGTTAGAAGTGTTTAAGAATAGTTAAATAAATCACATTTTGCTCAATTTTAACAAAAAAATTCGTGCATATATATTTTAAGGATCCTGTTTGTCAGTGTTTACATTCAAAAGTAATCCGTACATTCATCCGTATATTCAATCCATACATCCAATCAATTCATTCATCCATACATTCAAAAGTAACTGTCGAAATTGTGAGAAAAAAAAGGGGCCTGCATGAGGCGCTGGGTACCCACATGTTTCGGGTTTGAATCCCGGCGGTGCCATGGATGTTTGTAATGGTTCGGAATCCACTTTAAGCCGTAGGTACCGGTCTAACAGGATCGTAATGCTTTCGGGGGGGGTAGTGTTACTCCGCTTCCGTAGCTTATCTTCAAGCTACATGTACCTCCTTGGTAATTCTAAATGAGTAATTTCGGTGCAGCGCTTGTCTTAAGGCATCAAAGGCAACTGTGTAAGTGTTTGCCAGCTGCGTTAGAACAAAAAAAATTTGAATGATGTAACATATGCATTGAACTAAAAGGTTTTAAAAATATTTATTCAGGGATGTGTTAAAGATTATAAATAAAAATGCCACTATTATGTTTCTTGTACTTTTGCCGTGCCAAGATGGGCTGCGTACTTTACTTAAGAATTTTTTTCATTCAGTGCATGCATAATGGATAGATGTATGCGTGTATGATAGTCAACGGGATATGTTTTATGCATTCTTCTAGTTAGAAGTGTTTAAGAATAGTTAAATAAATCACATTTTTGCACAATTTTAACCAAAAATATTCGTGCATATATTTTAATGGTCCTGTTTGCCAATGCTTTATAACCTAATTCAACAATAGTAGCATCCAAAAAAAAAAAAAAAGTATCCATAAAAAATGATTTCAAAATTTCGGGCTCCGAAGGTGCTTGGTTTATGTCTTCGCAGGAATGCGGCAAACAGCACAGTAAATTAGTGCAAACGCACTCAAAAAGGCACCTGGAGCGTTTTTGTTACTGTAAAGAGTGGAAAGTTTAGCGTAACTATTGCGCTTCGTTTAACTATCCATCTTCACAACCGAGGTGCCATTTCCACATGGCTGCTCTTTCACTCTCAGTCTTTCTCGAAAAAAAAGAGGAAAACGTAAAAAAAAAAGGTGCATTTGCTCCTGTTAAAGTGATAAACCAGCGGATACAAGGCAAACAATGCAATTAGCAAGGGAAATAAGGAAAGAGACATGCCGTTTTAGGAGGAATCATCCGCCGTTATGTCAGATGGAGGTTCGTCAGACTGACTGTGGCGTTCCGTATTATGCAATTTGACGCAAGAGCTCTTAAAATTTGGGCTACGACCACATTTCTGTTTCTTTAGAATGGTAGATGGATCTGTCTCGCACCTTGTTGCTAGGGAACGAACTGAATTCGTATTGAAATGCAAATCGAGTTTGGTAGACATATTTCCTTCTGGGAACGTTCCTTTTATTCCAAACGGCTTTTGTTTTGTTCTATTGCAGCTGGCAAACACTTAGACAATTATCTTTTATGACTTAACGCAAGAGCTACACCGACGTTACACACCTAACACTACCCAGGAGGTGAGTGCAGCTTGAAGATAAGCTACGGACGCGGAGTAACAATGCCACCGCAACGCTCTACGATAATTTTAGATCGGGATCTACGGTTTAAAGTGGATTCCGAACCACTACAAACATCCATGGCACCGCCGAGACTCAGGTTCACTAGCCACTCGGCCATTCATGCCCCTTTTCCAAACGTTATTTGGCGAAGTTGTTATCCGTGAATTCAATTCGTGAAACCATCTAAACCAGGCGTGGCCAACCCTCGGCCCGCCTTGAACATTTTTTCCGACCCGTGAGATTTATTATACTTTAACAAAATATATTTATTTTAGAATGGCCAAAGTAGTGGAAACCAATGCATTGAAAAAATACATTATGTGTGCATCTACCTATTAAGAAATTAAAATTATGTCGAAATTATGAGAAAAATTAACTTTGATTTTAAAATAATATACTTGCGAATATTGGACAGATAGTGCCTATTTTATGGATGAGTTTACACTTATGAGTTCCCGGAATAATCACATTATATTCTGCGAACTCATGAGGCTCGTGCATCGATTTGCAAAAGCTAAGTGAAAGAGTGGAGAAACCAGTATCGCACTAGTACAATAAATATTTTGTAATGGTTTCATTTTTTTACTTCATTTATATTTATATATTTTTTATATTTCATTTTTTAGTGCTATCTATTTCTTTACAATGGGCGTTTGGTATCATTATTATTATATTATCTATGTTTACATGTAAGAATGCTAAGTAAGTGCTAAATGAGTAACATCGGTGCAGCGCTTGTCTTAAGGCATATAAAGATCACGGTCTAAGTATGAGCCAACTGCATTACAAGAAAAAAATATAAGCATATTAAAAATAATTAGTTTTATTGTTTATTATGCATTTTTATTTTACTAAACACTTCAAAATATTGCAAATGCAAATAAAGGAATTTAAGACAAGAAACTGGTATGGATATATATTAAACAATAAAAAAAACCTTAACCATTTTTAGATGGGGATTATCGCTGCGCACGTACATCCAAAATTTTCTTCTCACATAATCAGCCATTCCTTTTCCTATTTGTCTATGTCCGCATATCATGTTGTTGAACATTTTTCCAGATGTTTATTGAAAGTGTCGCGTTCCTTTGTCCTGCGCTTCGTGGGCGACATTTCGCAATAAAAAAAGAAAGAAAATTAATTCCTCCAGATCGATGCATACCTCGGCTGCAGATGCGCTCTTTTATATTCTCCTTTTCGCGGGTGTTCAAATTCAGAAATCACGAAAAATATCTCAAAATTTGCACTTGAAATGTTTCGCATTTAATGAAAGCCACGTCCGCACACTAATGTATGCGAAGGCGCTTTTACGATTACTTTTCGAATTCAAGGAATGAAAAGCATTTTCGTTGCAAAACAAGTCGAGTGCGCCGCTATAATTGAAAATGTTATGTCGTTCAAATTTCACATGAAGTAATCCTCAACTGATTACAGTAAATTCTCAGATTCTCCGCGGCTGGAGAAACGGAGGATTGCAGAAGGCCTCTAGTCCAAGAATGGCCAACTCGCGGCCCGATTTGAATTTTTTTCACTTTTACAAAATATATTTATTTTACAATCGCCAAAGTAGTGAAAAACTAATGTATTAAAAAATACATTTTGAATATATGGATGCACACATAAAGTACTTGTCGAAATTATGAGAAAAATTACCTTTGATTTTAAAATTACTTGCGAATATAGGATAGATTTTACCTGTTTTATGGATGAGTTTACAGTTATGAGTTCTCAGAATAATTTAATTATCATGTGAACTCATGATGCGCGCGCATCGATTTGCAAAAGCTAAGTAAAAGAGTTGAGGGACACATATGGCCCGAGTATATTAAATATTTTTTAATGATTTCGTTTTCTTGATTTCGTTCATATTTATATATTTTTTATATTTCAGTTTTAGTGTTATACATATTTCATTACAATGTGCGTTTAGTATTATTATTATTATTATTATATATTATCAATGTTCATATGTAAGAATAATAGCAAACGCAATAATACTAACTCATTAGGTTTCAATTTACCACTCCACAAAAATGTCTACAGTATTGAAAAAATACATTACGTGTACGTGCCTATATTCAAAAATGAGCTGCGGAAATGATGAGAAAAAATTAACTTTGAGTAACTTTAAAATAATATTCCTGCGAATATACGACAGATAGTGCCAGTTTTATCTATGAATTTACAGTTTTGAGTTCGCAGAATAATCACATTATATTCTGCGAACTCATGATACGCGGCATATTGGAACATCTAATATAACAGGTTGTAAGTTTCCCCTTAAGTGACCTCAGTGACCATCCCTAGATACGCACAGTTTGTTGTTGATAACAGAGCAAATCAGACTCTTAGTTCAAGTTGTTAGATCTTTTAGTACAACTTACACGGGCGAATTGTTTTTTTTTAAATGAAATTGATCCAACACAAAACACGCTCAAACATAACGGACGCTGTGTAAATACCCCAATTGAGCTAGATTTGCAAAAGCTAAGTGAAAGAGTGGAGAAACAAATATCGCCCGAGTAAAATAAATATTTTTTATTTCCCTTATATTTTTTATATTTCATTTTGAGTGTTCTAGTATCATTATTGTTATAGTAGTATCATTATCGTTTAGTATCATTATTGTTATATTATCTATGTTTACATGTAAGAATAATAGTAAGCACAATAATAACAACTCATTCTGTTTCACTTTTTCACTCCAAAAAAATGTCTACAGTGGGTCTCAATCTAATAGGGGGATCTACACTTTTATATGCTGTCCGCGTAGTCAGGATGCACTTCCAATGGGGTCCGCAAGACTTTATGTCTTTTCTTTTAAATCATTTGGGTTGGACAACGCTGGTGTAAACTTCTTTTTAATATGACTATCTCAATTTGTATTTTTGTCACAACTATTTTGAAATAGTATTCTGAAAAATATTTTGTGGCATTTGCTTAACGGGCAGAAGGAAAACTAACATCCTTTGATACGAAAGAAAGACACCTGCTTAGACAAAGAAATCATCCGTCAATTTTTTGCTCATGTTGACACCAGCTTACAGTTTAAAGGAAGAAATTAAAAAGTGCTTCCTTTTCAAATAATTCTTTTGTTCTCAGTATAATAGTTCTGTTTTAAAATGAGATAATGTTGAAATAAAATTATGGATGCTTAAATGAATGTAAGTTACGCAGAAATAACATTTATGAAGTTAATAACAAAGAAATCAAGAATTAAAATGAATCCTCGACAGACTCAAGGCTTCAGGTTCGAATCTTGGCGCTGGTGGCAAGGATGTTTGTGAGGGACTCGGAATACACTTCAAACAGTAGGCCCCAGTCTGTTTTGCCCTCGTGTGCACAAGATGACCGTGCAGCGACAAAACCAAACCAATCGACAGACTCAAGAGACATTGATTCGAGTTTCTCACTCTACGATCCTTTTTTTTTTGTCCACATTAGAATCATTAGATCGACACTTACACCGAGACCTACAGTTTAACGTGGATTCGAACATCCAAGCCACAGCCATGAACATGTGAACATGCATCTGGGATTTAAGAATAAATACCATTGTGACTCAAAGCGGTTTCGTATGAATTCCTTTATGAACTTGTTTATTATACATAACAGGTGGACTGACATGTTCGTAGGCTGACACATAGATGGCGCTACTAGTATTAAATCCATATGATGTTTAGTTAGCACTAACCTTCAAAAGACACGTGTATAAATTTGACATCTGTTGCACTATTAGTATGTGAGTTACAACATTTTTAGTGTTCATCACGTGCAGTCCACTCGGCTGACTGTCGATTGGACTCCGGTGTGAAAATGATGAAGCCATGTTTCATCCATTGTCACATACCGAAGCAAAAATTCGGGTTTATTACGATTGAACAGCTCCAAACACTGCTCAGAATCAGAAATTCGTTGTTGTTTTGGGTCGATTGTGAGCTCTACGCGGCACTCACTTTGAACAGAGCTTTCGCATATCCAAATATTCATTCACGATATGTCCAACACGTTCCTTTGATATCTTTAGTGTCTCAGCTATCTCAATCAACTTCACTTTACGGTTATCAGAAATTATTTTATTATTTTTTGATGTTTTCGTCGGTAACAGCCTCTTTGGGACGTCCACTACGTGCATCGTCCTCGGTGCTCATTTCGCCTCGTTTAAATTTAGCAAACCACTTCTCTATGGTAGATTTTCCTGGTGCAATGTCCGAATAATGTTTATCAAGCCAAACCTTGGCTCCAATAGTATTTTTTCGTCAAAAAAGCAATGCTTTGTTAATACACGAAATTCCGTTTTATCCATTTTTTCAAACTAACAAAAGTTGCTTCACTAAAAATGCTATAACTCACATACTAATAGTGCAACAGCTGTCAAATTTATACAAGTGTCTTTTGAAGGTTAGGGCTAACTAAACATCATATGGATTTCATACTAGTAGCGCCATCTATTTGTCAGCCTACGAACATGTCAGCCCAACTGTTAAATAAGGTAGGAAGATTGGAACAATATACCTAAAATGCCTTCTTTTAAACTGAAAAGTAGCCTTTAGCAGTACTGAAACTGCAAGAACCATTGTCTGAAGAGAATTTAAGAGCAAAGATCAGTTTCCAAGTTCCAAACCGATTCAGTTTTAGAAAATTAAACCACCGGAGAAGGAAATTATGAAATGCAATCAGTGACAATTGAATTATTAAACCGTTTAGGACTCTAACCATTAAAAGGACTTTAGTTCAGCTATGACGACGCACTTTAAGCAACTTCTTCCGAATTCTCAGCAGTTCAGATGATATATTGATCCCTCACGCCGTAGTACGACGCATTTTCTAGATGAGCACATTTCGGATGAAATTTATGACAAATATTTTTAATGGTTGCCCTATTTCATTGCATAAAATCGAAAAAGTCGGAATTCCCAAAATGCTCTCTTCAATTTTCGCTTATTCGAAAAAAATGCTGAAATCTGGTCTGCAAATTTCAACTTACCATGTGCGACATTCGGGAACGGATGAATTAACTCGCCAATGTTAAAAAATGCAAGAGATATAGGAAGCAATTGATTGGAATACTACAAGAATAGCCAAATTCAATAACCACATGAATATAGTAATGTTGAATAGAAGTTTATGAAGAAGGAATTTCTCAAGAATCTCTAAAAGAATATACAAAAGTGAGATAAGTGTCGTCGTAAATGAAGAAGGAAGCATTCCAAATTCTTAAAGAAATGTTATCACATTCAATAGCCAAAAGAATATATCCAAGTTTCAAAATTCTGGACATAAATGAAGAATGAAGTACTCCAAATACAATTAGAAGCACTAGACAGCATCTCAAGACAGCATGAAGCACCTCAAGAGTTAAGGAGTCCAAAGTACCATTTTCCACCAAAATTTGCAATGGAGTTTTATTTGCTTGGATTGCTTGCATTTTCGGATAACGTCACGGACCATGTTCACACATGATGAAAAAAAAAAAGGAAAGATTTCGTAGGTAGTGGATGAAACACTGCAGGATCTTTTTATTTCTCTGTAATCCTCTAGGAAAGCAACTCGCTCGAATACACTAAAGTGTATCGAACGTTCGATTAAATTGCAGATTCGACTAGGATTTCATCCTCAAATAAGACATCTCGGCAGTCGCCGTTTCCAGCACTTTGAGAGTGACCTTCAAGAGGCGATTTTCAGCGTTCTTTTGTGGCAGCTGAGGCGATTTCCGAGATTTAAATATGCAACAGAAACAAGCAAAACTGGCCAAGACTCGGGAATCTGATAACAGAAATCGTACTGCCAACGAGGAATTCTTCTGCGACGCATTAGGGGCGGCTAAATCATGTACGGTCTAGTTGATTACAACACACAGACACAAATTAAACAGGTAAATTGAGTAAAACAATTCCAAAAAATATAGCAAAGTTTATTTCATGATTAAAATTGAAATTCCATTCAAATGTCATTAGTCTCTCTAATATGACGCATGAAAATTGCAGGCTGTGAGTGTACCATGCAAGGTCTAAAGTAGGGTGGCCAATCCAAATGATCTCGCGGGCCTAATTAGAAATGCATCCTAACTCCGTGGTCCGCATGTAAAGTTATATATCCCCCTATTAGATGTAGACCCATCAATACACATTTTTTGGACTGAAAAATAGAAACAAAAGGAATTATTGTAAAGAAATATACAACTCTAAAAATGAAATATCAAAAATATATATAAATATAAAGGAAATTAAAAAATGAAATCACTACAAAATATTTATTTGACTAGGGCGATAGTTGTTTCTCCACTCTTTCACTTAACTTTTGTAAATCGATCTCATTTTGGGTATTCGCCCATCGTAATGGATGTTTCGTCCGTTATGTGTGAGCGTGTTTTGTGTTGGGTTCCTTTCATTTTTGGAAAAAAAAAAAAAGATTCGCTTGTGTAAGCTCTAACAACTTGAACTTAGTGTATGCATCACTGAGGTCACTTAAAGTGAAACATAGAACTTGTTATATTATAAGTTCCAAGATGCACACGCATCATGAGTTCGCAGAATAAAATTTAATCATTCTGCGAACTCATAAACTGTAAACTCACCCATAAAACAGGCTCTATCTGTCCCCTCTATTTGCAAGAATATTATTTCAAAATGAAAGTTAATTTTTCTCTCATCATTTCGACAGTTCATTTTCAAATATATTGATGCCCACATAATGTGTTGTTTCTCATCCTTTGGCCATTCAAAACTAAATGTAGTTTGTAAAAAGTGTGACGCATCTCATGGGCCGCAAAAATATTCGAGGCGAGTCGCATGCGGCCCGCGGATTGGCCACACCTGTGGTCTAAAGTAAATTTGGAATTTAAAAAATAGTTTTTAAATTTTTAAATGTACCGAGAAGGCCATCGCTGTTACAGAATGAAGTTGAGCAGCTATACAAATAGATCATCTGCTATTTAGAATGAAATTTAAAAAAAAAAAAATGAAAGAGCTACCTAAGCACTGTGACGGGGTACTGATGAACACAAAAAGAGATGCCTTTAGAACTAGACATGAATCAGAAATCTGTATTAATCTCTGTTAATAGGCGTCCATTTGTATGAAACATCAGTATAAATCTGCGAAGGATACCTTTACATTTATTTTGTAAACTAAAATCTGAGTTGGAACTCTCAGAATGATTGTGCGGTGAGATAGGACCGCATGAAAAAAATTGCATAAAAATATCCTGATAATTCATAAGTTACTATAAAATATATTGTTTTCAAGACATTAAAAAATTTATGCGGTAAATAGAGATCGCATAAAAAAGTATCCACATGGAAAGTAAGTAAATAAAAACATCACGATGCATCCAGAAATGAGTTTTCCAAAACAAGGAAAAATCGAATTGTTGACCTTTCGGAACATTTTTGCATGTTTTATTTGCTTACATAGATTCCAAAATTGGCATTTAAAACTACAGCAAAAAAATTGATTTATCATAGATATATTTTGTTATAATTAAATATATTAAAATAAATATATATATAAATATATATATAAAATAAATATATTAAATATATTAAAAAATTATGTATATTTATAATATGTAATAAAAATCTGTATATTTAAAAAAATTTAATGAATGACTAGTGAAATAAAAAAAACGTTCTGATTTTTGTTGAGGTTTAGCAGAATTCTTTAATAAACATTTTTTGAAATCCTATTAAATTAAATTGGCGGTTTCATGGACGTTTGTTAGAGGTTCGAATCCACTTTAAACTGTAGGCCCCAGTCTGTTTAGCCCAAAGTGCGCACAAGACGACCGTAGAGTGACAAACCAAACTATTAGATTAAAAGTTGTAACGCATTTCGTTGTTGTTAATCGTTGTAAGTTATGAAAATTTTCTTGTGGAGAATTAGTTCAAAATCACTTTCGTTACTATCGGGTAGGATTCCATTTATTTTTCTTGTTATTTTGATAGCCCCCCTGGTTTTTTCTTTTTTTTAAAGTACCTTTTTTAAATTCATTTTATTCATAATATGCATTTGATGTAATTTTTTCATATGCCCACATAAAAAAATCGTTCATTTTTTAGTGCCGTACTGTTTATTACTTCATGACCGATTGAAAGTGAGACAACTTCTTGGAAAAGTTGATTGATGAATTGTGTAAAAAAGATGACCAGTTGATTGATCCAGAGAATATGATTTATTAATAGAAAATCAGAAATTTGATTAATATCTGCCTAATAGCAAGTTTAACAACAACGAAATGCGTTACAATTTTTAATCGAAGAGGATTTCAAACAATGATTATTAAAGAATTATGCTAAGCGTTAAAAAAAAAAAAAAATCAAAATGGTTTTCTTTATTTCATTAGTCATTCATTATATGTTTTATTATATATATTATAATATATATATAATTTTTAATATATTTGTTTAATCATTTTCTCCGGTCTGCTTTAATCTCCGACCTTTTCAATCACTTTCAGAAAAAGGGAAAAATAACTTGTTGTCCCGTCGCAGAACACTCCTTTGTCCCAAAACCTCCCTTTAAGAGAATTCATCAAGGGGGGGTCATCTTCCCTCAATTCTCACTAGAATGGAGCCCATGGTCTGCCCCACATCATTACGCAACAACTGATGGTGTAGTGCATATTCCATCTGTAATTATTTCAAGCTGTGAAGGTCGCACACACAATCGCTCATTTCATGAGGTCTCATTAACCATTACCCATGACACTAATCTCATTGATATTAGCCATGACACTGATTATCTGCTGTCAGATTTGAGTGACAGGTTGTTCTCATTAGAACGAAACACTAAGTGCATGTAGAATAAATATCCATGACACTACTTGTCTGCTGCCAAATTTGAGTGACGGATTGTTATTTTGTACTCAAAAGGGAATTATATACAGTTCCCTTTTGAGAAAAGAATTTCCCCTTTTCACAGAAAAAAAAAAAAACTACAGTATAAAATATTTTCTTTTATTGTCAAAATTTTAAAAACGCAAGCTGCTGAACTCATGAATTAATAAACTTGTTTCAAGAGGGATGGTCAGGTTTGCTCATTTATCTTTGGAGTAGACATTTTCTCAGCACATGGTCTATCACCCATCACGATACAGCAATTCATGGTGTAGGTGTTATCCCATCTGTAATTATTTCGACCTGTAAAGGTCGCACAGATAATCTATAATTTGATGAGGTCTCATTATCCATGACACTGATTATCTGCTATCAGATTTGAGAGACATGCTATTCTTATTAGTACAATTAACACTGATTGCATGTAATATAACTATCCACAGCACTGCTTATCTGCTGTCAGATTTGAGTGATAAGTTGTTATTATGTATTTGTTAAAGAATATATATTCTTTTCACCTGGGAACAGAAATGCTATCTTTTCTCTAATTTAATTGCTACAACACTGAAGCACTCGTGGGTGGTTTTTTGGTGGGTCACTACAAGGGGTTCACTGATGTTCCACACTCAACTTTCCAACCGGGTAAGGGGATTACATAGGTTCGTAGGAGATCAAAAGAAGAGTTCTATCTATTTCAAACTGGCAACCGTATTTTATTACTAATATGTAAGAAGCCGACTCTACCGCTTCTCCGACCGCTTTCTCCATCCCGGAGCGCCGGCTCCCGCATTTTAATGGGTGCACGGATCAGTGAGACGCTGATCTATCGCTCAGCGGTCTCTTCAGTGGAGCAACATGAAACAAATCGATGTTTCATGCATACAAGTAGCAAGCCGTGTTTAATATTCAGTTCAATAAAGTATTCCTAAGGCGACGGCGTATGCATTTGTAAAACATTGCTCACATTCACAATGATTCTTCCTTCTGGCGAACTATTCAGGCGACATCAAGAACAAAAAAACCGAATAGAAAATTCATGAAAAAAACGTGACTGATCATCTGAAACAATATGTATATGTATATATTGGGGGAATTCTTTTTAATTTTAGATGTTTAAAGGATTTTAAATTCTAGAGTTTTTGAAAATAAATATCTTATGCAGCTCGCAATACAGAGAGACAGTTCATCTTTATGCCATAAGTAAGGGCCACACCGCTGTTGCTCATTTAGCACTACCCAAGGGCACGTGTAGCTTGAAGGTAAACTACGGACGCGAGTAGCACTACCCCCACAAATCTCGACGATCCTAATAGGCCGATTTAAAGTGGATTCCAAACCTCTGCAAACATCCATGGCACCGTCGGGACTCGAAACCGATATCCATGGCACCGAGCGATACAGCGCTAACCTCTCGGCCATCAGGCCTCTAATGAAATTATAAAAAGATTAATCTTAAACGAGAAGTTGGTTACTGAAGCGAATATCAAACAGCTTACTCGATTCGTCTGTTCTTAATAGTTCTCCGCCTTATTATATGGCGGTCTGATGGCCAATTGACTGAATCTCTGGCCGTTGGTACCACAGGCTTCAGGTTCGAATCCTAAGAGTGGCATGGATGTTTGTGAGGGGTTCGAAATCCACGTTAAACTTTAAGTCCCGTTCTACTTAGCCAAAGTGTGCAAAAAAAGTGACCGTAGAGCGACCCACCAAACCTCCTCCTTACAGTGTTTCGATGAATAGTAACCTGGATATACATAACACACTATTTTTGTATGTTTTAAATTTCATATATCATGAAGCGAAATGCATTCACCACATTACATAAAAATATATCTTCACAAAAAAAAAAAAAATATTTTTAACCTTTACGATCAACACAAATATAAAAAAGAGACTGCATCTTATAGAACGCAATTAAAGGCAAAATTTTTTTGGGGGTGGGGGTGGGGGGGGGGAGGATTATTATTTTTAGAAGAGATAAAAGAAAAAGTTACTAAAACGATCATCAAATTTTTTTACTGCGCATTTAAATAAGCGTGTTACGCAACAACGACTTCATTATTGCTTTAATACAATAAAATTATTTCCCAGAACATATTTCAGAGAATTTCAGCAATTGAAATTATTTTAGCTTTTATTTCATCAAATGCGTTTTTTTTTTTTTAAATTCGTTTATTTGCTTTGATTCACTTTTAACAGATATAATTCGAGGAAAAACAAGTACCTTTTAAAATACCACTTGAAACACACGCGGAGAAATAATTTCAGAGATTTTTAATTTATACAATACACTAAAAATCGTCACACTGGATTTCTATTAAATTTTGACATTGCTTTCATACCAAGTTTTTAAAGTATGATTATCGCGATTGACCCAATTTTTCATAATAAAAATTAAATTTCATGAACAAAGATAAACATTCTTGTTATATTTTTATGTCACTCTATATGCTCCTAATCCATCGAGCTTCTCATTTAGTTAAAACATTTAAAAATGCCTTTTAAAAATAGCTAGTCATTCGAAAACACATTTTAAAAAGTCCTAAACTTGACGCAGTGACCATCCCTTGATACCCACAGTTGGTTGTTGATGGCAGAGCAAACCAGACTCTTAATTCAAGTTGTTAGCACTTTGGTACAACTTACAACGGCAAATTGTTTTTTTCTGAAATGAAATGTACCCAACACAAAAACACGCTCAAACATAACGGATGCTCACCTGCAACACCCATTACGATGTGCAAATACCCAAATGGAGATCGATTTGCAAAAGCTAAGTGAGAGAGTGGAGAAACACATATCGCACTAGCAAAATAAATATTTTTGAATGATTTCGTTTATATTTATATATTTTTATATTTCATTTTTAGTGTTATGTATTTCTTTACAGTGTGCGTTTAGTATCATTATATATTATCCATTAATATTATCTATGTTTACATGCTAGAATAATATTAAACATAAAAATAATAACTCATTATGTTTCGATCACTCCAAAAACGTCTATAGTGCGTGTAAATCTAAATATGGATATATATATATATATATGTTTCAATTTTTCACTCCAAAAAAAGGGTTTGAATCTAATAGATATATATATAATTTTATATGTGGATCGCGGAGTTAGGATGCATTTCAGAGTGACCCGCAAGATCATTTGGGTTGGCCACCCCGCATCTATAACTTTTATCACCCTTGAGGGAAAATCAATACTATAATGAGACAATTATTCAATATCCATCTTTTTGCTTTCTTTTTTTTTTTTTCTCCTATCCACCGACCGATTCTGATTCTGTCGTAGTTACGCAAACGGTATTAAAAAAGAAATCCTCGCCCGCGCATTTTCTTTGTTGTCTGGGGAATTCAGTGGTATAAAAAAGTGACTGACACCAGTCAGAGAGGATTTACGATTCCGAGCAAACACACTGGCCGTCGCGCGCCGACTTTCTAATCCGTCTCTTATGTCTCTGATGCGCTACTGGATTTTGAAGAATCACGTGCAAATTCATATCGCACCTACTACTGTGTCCAAAAAAAAAAAGACCCATTTTCGATTTAAAATTCCTGGGGCTTATGGAATTTAAATTATTCAATTCCTTCTATTAGCTCACACTCTCCCCTATATATATCTCGTTCACATTTCCAATCGTTATTAAATTACTTTTCATTCATCCACTCAACTTCAAATACATTTTTCATTTTAAACTTGTAGGGGATGACACTGGATGTGAATACAGTTTTTGCAAATATTCATTTACTAATTAAATTTAATTAGTTCATTTTAGTTTTTTTAGATTTAAGTTGCCTATATCTACCAATATAGGGCGCCAGATAAACTTAAAAAAAATGAATGAAAATTATTTATAAAGGACTTTCTGCAATATAGGGAAAAAAAGTAGGAATTACATTAATACTTAAAACTTACATTTAATTAAAAAAAAATTATATTACTTGTTCTTTTTAGGTTGCTGGCACTGTTCTTGACATCTGTGTCAAATTTCAAGTCAAAATATCCATTAGTGTTTGAATTACGCTTGACTTTGTGAGACGCTATAACGGATTCCGGCGATTATCGAAATGTCTGAATGAATTGAGCAAGAACTTGCATTTCATTTTGTTTGAAGGAAACGTATAGAATGTTGCAGAAGGCATTCGGGGAGCATTCCTATATCGGAAAGAAATGTTCAGAAGTGGTATAAACAGTTCAAAGAAGGCAGAGAACGCGTTGAAAACGAAGAGCCCTCTGGTCGACCTCCACCTCAACCGACGAAGCTCACGTCCAAAAAATTAAAGATTGGGTGCTTGCAAACCGTCGATTTACAATTAGAGACCTTGCTTATCATGTTGGAATTTCAAAAGGATCGGTTTATTCCATTTTGGGCCTCAAACGTGTCCAATTTCGACTGGAACTGAATACTGGAACTGGAACAATTTCAATTGGTACTGAATGACGAAAACACTGAATGCGCCACAGCTCACACAGCATTTATTCTTCGTGACTGTTTTGCCAAAAATGAAACCCCTATCGCACCACAACCACCGTATTCACACCATGCTACTTCTGTCCATTCCCTCAACTCAAAAGACCACTCCGTTTTGAGTCGATTGGAGAGATTCAACGTGAATCGGCGGGCGCTTTGAAGGTCCTCCCTGCCGATGACTTTTTAGCATGCATTGAGGTTTGGAAAAAAAGTTGGCCTAAGTGCATTGTGTCCGGAAGGGATTCCTTTGAAGGCAATGAAATAAATTTGGAAGAATAAATGAAGAGTTTTTGAAAAAAAAATAAATTTGTCTTACTTTTTGGGCACAGTAGTAGAAAATTTTCTATATCAGATAGACGCTACAATTTTGGCGTTTATTTTTTATTGTTTCTTTTGGAATTTTATGAACGCGAGACCATTCATCGCTGTCTTTTATGGCCAGCATATATCTGTCAGCACGATAAGTAACGGGCATCGGGTGGATCTTGAATTCTGCAGCTTCAGCTCTTAAATAAAAAGTTTGTATCTAACATAGATGTTATTACATTTCTATTGCGCGTTGAATTGCTCTGTCTGTTGGAAAATAAATACAACTTGTCATGTCGTGCTGTCAGTTGAAATGGGTTTTGTAAAAAATAGTGTCCAGATATTTTTATTTATTATTATTATTATTATTATTTTTTTTTTTTTTTATTTTAGAATTATAAAATTTTTACATTGATTGGATTACATTTATTTTTAAATTTATAGATAAAAAAAAATTAATTTTATGTAGATAGGATTTTCGAATGATTGTAGCGTAAAGTTAGCTCAGATAGCAAGATAACCTAAACTATTTAAATCACTATTATTAAAAGAAATATGCAGAAAAATACAAAAAATATAACCTGGTAAATATATATATAAATATATATATAGACTAAAGTGAGTCAATATAAATATATATTTGAGTAATGGAGATCATATTATTTTTGATTCTATGCGAGCTGGTGGATTCATCGTTTACTGTGCTTATTGTGTCATCTATCTATAATTTATTTTCTGTTATGTGTACTATATAGAAAAAAATATATTTAAAATGAAATTTCTTGATCCATGCTCCTGAATATTATTATACAATAAACATCAGTCACTTCAAGTTTTTACTTAGCTGGTTAAATTGTCACGTAGAAGCTTAAGAGGTTGGATGGTTGGGGTTTTATGGCACAAGGGCCAGATTTGGCCATGCTGCGCGAAACGGCACTACTTTTTAAATTCTTGCAAAATGAATTAGTTAAAAGCTAAAAAGTCTGTTGTTAGAACAGATAAAATACTGTGCGAAGTAAAATCAGATAAATAAGGAATCAAAATTCAAATAAAATCTATCAAAATTAATGCTGGGAAACATTGCCAATTAAAAAGAAAGTAAAATACAGTGACGAAATCAAGATAAAATGGTGCAACACAGAAATTTCATATAAAAGGCATGAAACCACCTTTCACAATAAATAAAAAAAATATTAGCATGGTGTGCGTCTCCCCCACAGGTCTGAAGAAACTCAAACGAATACAGTTATCGTTTTAATAGAGGCTTCAGAGTTTTTAGCTTTTTGCACGTAATATTTTATTAGAATAAACAACTTAATCATAAATGTTTTATATAAATACTTCTCATCATTGAAGATATTCGGCTACAATAAAATCACGATTTTTGGGGAGAGGGAATTGAATTTTTTTCATTGTGTTATTTTAAAAATGAGATCTTTAGCTTTCTTAAAACAGTTTTGAGTGTATTTCTAGTGTTATGAGAATTAGAGATGCAGCCATTTCATCACGAAGTATTCATGCATTCAAAAATTTCCATTTGAATTTCTGAAAAGTTGTACTTTTTGTTAACTCTGCCAAATTATAACACTAATAACTGTTATAATTATTTTCGGGATCCAATGAACTTCGAATTATATGTTTTTAAAACTGTTATACATGTCATAAACTAAAAGGTTTGGAAAAAATTCTTAAAAATATTCAATGAGAGATGAGATACGTTTTAATTAAAAAATAATATTTTATCTCCTATTTTTGCAGTAAATAACTTGATGGGTTTTCACCCAACTCTGCTTTAGAATAATGTCATTCGTTTCATTCAATGCAAGCATGATGTGATTTTGCATGTCCTTTTAGTTACGAACTTATAGTCAGTATATTACACTTATAACTTAGTACTTAGTTATAACTTATTTACATGAAATAAAACAATACTCCTTTTAGCCCATTTTTGCCCAAATTTTAACAAAAAAAAAAAAAAAATCATGCATCAATTTCAATTTTCATGTTTGTCAGTGTTTTACAACCTAATTTAATAAAAACAACAATCATAAAACACTATTTCAAAATTTCCGTCCTGCACTGCTAACCTTACCTCTCTGTTTTAAAATGACCACTGATTACAAAGGATGTCAAATGAAAGAAATTGGATTTCAAATGAACGTGAATAGTCAGCAGACGAAAGGAATTTGATAAAAACACTTTAACTGAGATGCGACAGGAGGGATACAGAAAACACGAGATGACAGGGAATAGGATGGCAATGAATTGGAACAGAAAGTAGGGCAGTTCGCACTCACCTGCTTTGACGAGACACGCGACGAACAGCCATAACGACACCTGCAGAGCGGGGTTCAGGTGCACTATGTTGTCGAGGGAGATGAGTTTGAATCTGTGGTCTGGCGAGTGGTGCTGCTTGGGGTCTTCCTCCCCAACTATGGGGTCGATGGGAAGATGGACGCGATTCACCTCATCGTCCTCTTCCTCTCGCTCGTAATCCATCTCCTTGACATCGTCCTCCGCACTCACTTCCTCTGTCCTGAGAACATCTGCCACGTGGGGTCCAGGTTCCTCCAGGAACAGCTTGGGGAGGGTGGCGTACCCGGGGGTGGCCGTCTCCTGCGAGGAGGACCCCACCAGCAAGTTGTGCAGTAGCAGAATGTACACGAAGCAAGACATCTTATTCAATGGTATAGGCAAGACAATGGCAAGGATGTGCTTCGGTAGATCCGAGCGACTTCAGCGACTGAGATTGTTCAAATGAAATGGTTTGATCAGTTCTGATGCAAGAAGGGTTTGGCAATGCTGTTGAAATCAAGTTCACATTTTTCTTGCACCCAATGATAGAAGCTCTCACCGAATGATAGAAGCTCTCAAGTCCAGAGCACCTCACCCGGTTGGAAACTTGGAGCGAATTGAACGATTAGAGGTTTCTAATCGTGATCATCAACCCGCTGTTATTTGCGAACGCTCATCAGCTCGGTTCCGATGACACACCTGAGCGTGACTCATCAATTCACTTACCCGGAGGGAGATTGGGCTGAGATGTATCCACTTCCCATTGTGACGTCGGCACCACACTCTACTCCCTGCAGATCGTCGCGGTAGATCTCTTCCAGAAGATGGGACCACAACGGAGTGGACCGCCTTCAAAATCCATGGCAAAATTATGTTACAAATTGCAGAGGACGATGTTCTTCTATTCAATTATGTGAGAAGAAAACAAAAACACACCACATTCTTCTTTCTTGCGACGTCAGATCCGATGAAGAAACACACTCACTTATGAAAAAAATAAAAATTATAAATAATCACCGATATTTTTTTAGATGACCGTGCGTTTTTTCATATTTAGAGCTATTAGTAGAGTTGAGTAGGTCAAAGGTTTCTTTTTGGTTTTTTTATACGAAATATTCCCGGTTTATGTGGAACAAAGCGGCGGTAGTTGTCAAGAGGATTTCTCAGTCAAATTACTTCACGTTTTCTTTTTGGGCAAATACACCTGTTGTGTTTTGGCCGTTCCCATTGAGGAAAAAATCTCGGAGACGGGCATTCGTGGATGTGACGCAACTTCATTCTCTCTCTCTCTCGGCGTTTTGGTTCGATGAGTTTTATGACAAGTCCTGTTAAGTGCTTTTCCTCCTCACTTTTGCCTCTCTTTATTTTTTTTTTTAAAAACAATAATTTTCTGAGCATGCTTTTAATTTGAATCCACTCAAATGTTGTAGCAGGGGCGCACCATGCCACAGAAACAGCGCCGCCCTACTGCGCACTACATACACCTGCCCAAAAATGTGTCGAAATGCAAATCATTCATCCACCATCACTCTTTGGTAATAGTTTTCGGCACCCATCTAAGAGTGCCCTTTCGAAATGAGACAAATAGTTAAACAAAGAAAAAAGTTTATTTAACCTCAAATTGATTCTCCATGGGTATTATGTAATATTGATTTCCTTTTTTAAAATAAAATGTGGACTATTGCTAAAGAATAAAACATTGAAACTATTGCTGAATAATGAATATTACGCAAAAAGTGAAAAAATGATGATATTTGGCGCTCATTTACGTGGAAATCAAATTAGAATTTATTCGGAATTCATGGGAATTCAACTAATTAGACAGCGTCGGATTACAGATGTATACTGACTGTTGCGTCACGGATTATTGCTACACTTTTTTCTCTTAAAAACTAAAAATATTATAATCTATTTTTCATTTTTCATCATCCTATTCAATAAAATCTATGGGTATTACATAATGTGGGTTTTTATTTTAAAAATCTGCATATTATTTAAAATAAAAGTGAACTATTTCAAAAGAATAAACCATCGAAGCTATTGTTGAAGAATGAATAATACACAGAAGGTGTAAAAATGATGTTATTTGGTATTCATTTACATGGAAATCACTGGAATCAGAAGAAATGATGGGAAATTTATGGGAATTCAACTAAATAGACAGTGTCTGATCAATAATTCATCCGCCATCAATCCTTAGCAATAGTTTTTGGTACCCATCTAGAATGTTTATTTATTTGTTTCCTTTCGGAAAGGGCAAACAAAAAAAAAAAAAAGTTTATTTAACCTCAAAATAAGTTCTCATGGGTTATTACATGATATTGGTCTTCATTTTAAAAATGTGCATGTTATTAAAATAAAATTAGACTATTTCTAAGCAATTGAATCATCGAAACTATTGTCAAAGAATGTATATTACGCCACAGGTATAATCATGCTATTTACGTGGAAATCAAATTAGAAATTACGCAGAATTTATGGGAATTTGAATTCAACTAATTAGACAGCGTCAGATTAATAATTCATCCATAATTCATCATTCTATTTAGTAATAGTTTTCGGTACCCATCTAATGAAACAAATAAACAAACAAAGAAAAGTTTATTTAACCTCAAATTGATACTCCATGGGTATTACGTTGGTTTTCATTTTTAAAAATATGCATATTATTAAAATAAAAAGTGGATTATTGCTAATGAATTAACCATCGAAACCATTGTTGAAAAATGAATATTAACACAACAGGTATAAAAATGGTGTTATTTGGTTATCATTTACGTGGAAATTACTGGAAATTCAACTAAATAGACAGTATCTGATTAATAATTGATTCGCCCTCAATCTTTAGTCATAGTTTTTGGTACCCATCCAAGAGTGCCCCTTTCCGAAATGAAACAAATAAGCAATCAAAAAAAAGTTTATTTAACCTCTAATTGATTCGCCATGGTTATTATGTAATGTTGGTTTTCATTTTAAAAATATGAATGTTATTTAAAATAAAAAGTTGGACTCTTGCTAAAGAATAAACCATCGAAATTATTGATGAAGAATGGATATTACGTAACAGGTATATAAAATTATTCTATTTGGTACTCATTTGCGTGGAAATCACTGGAGTTAATTAGAAATTATGCAAAATTTATGGGAATTGAACTAAATAGACAGTATCTGATTAATAATTGATTCGCCATGGTTATTATGCAATGTTGGTTTTCATTTTAAAAATATGAATGTTATTTAAAATAAAAAGTTGGACTCTTGCTAAAGAATAAACCATCGAAACTATTGATGAAGAATGGATATTACGCAACAGGTATATAAAAATTATTCTATTTGGTACTCATTTGCGTGGAAATCACTGGAGTTAATTAGAAATTATGCAAAAATTTATGGGAATTGAACTAAATAGACAGTATCTGATTAATAATTGATTCGCCCTCAATCTTTAGTCATAGTTTTTGGTACCCATCTAAGAGTGCCCTTTCCGAAATGAAACAAATAAGCAATCAAAAAGTTTATTTAACCTCTAATTGATTCGCCATGGTTATTATGTAATGTTGGTTTTCATTTTAAAAATATGAATGTTATTTAAAATAAAAGTTGGACTCTTGCTAAAGAATAAACCATCGAAACTATTGATGAAGAATGGATATTACGCAACAGGTATATAAAAATTATTCTATTTGGTACTCATTTGCGTGGAAATCACTGGAGTTAATTAGAAATTATGCAAAATTTATGGGAATTGAACTAAATAGACAGTATCTGATTAATAATTGATTCGCCATGGTTATTATGCAATGTTGGTTTTCATTTTAAAAATATGAATGTTATTTAAAAAAAAAGTTGGACTCTTGCTAAAGAATAAACCATCGAAACTATTGATGAAGAATGGATATTACGCAACAGGTATATAAAATTATTCTATTTGGTACTCATTTGCGTGGAAATCACTGGAGTTAATTAGAAATTATGCAAAATTTATGGGAATTGAACTAAATAGACAGTATCTGATTAATAATTGATTCGCCATGGTTATTATGCAATGTTGGTTTTCATTTTAAAAATATGAATGTTATTTAAAATAAAAAGTTGACTCTTGCTAAAGAATAAACCATCGAAACTATTGATGAAGAATGGATATTACGCAACAGGTATATAAAATTATTCTATTTGGTACTCATTTGCGTGGAAATCACTGAGTTAATTAGAAATTATGCAAAATTTATGGGAATTGAACTAAATAGACAGTATCTGATTAATAATTGATTCGCCCTCAATCTTTAGTCATAGTTTTGGTACCCATCTAAGAGTGCCCTTTCCGAAATGAAACAAATAAGCAATCAAAAAAAGTTTATTTAACCTCTAAATTGATTCGCCATGGTTATTATGTAATGTTGGTTTTCATTTTAAAAATATGAATGTTATTTAAAATAAAAGTTGGACTCTTGCTAAAGAATAAACCATCGAAACTATTGATGAAGAATGGATATTACGCAACAGGTATATAAAATTATTCTATTTGGTACTCATTTGCGTGGAAATCACTGGAGTTAATTAGAAATTATGCAAAATTTATGGAATTGAACTAAATAGACAGTATCTGATTAATAATTGATTCGCCATGGTTATTATGCAATGTTGGTTTTCATTTTAAAAATATGAATGTTATTTAAAATAAAAAGTTGGACTCTTGCTAAAGAATAAACCATCGAAACTATTGATGAAGAATGGATATTACGCAACAGGTATATAAAATTATTCTATTTGGTACTCATTTGCGTGGAAATCACTGGAGTTAATTAGAAATTATGCAAAATTTATGGAATTGAACTAAATAGACAGTATCTGATTAATAATTGATTCGCCCTCAATCTTTAGTCATAGTTTTTGGTACCATCTAAGAGTGTCCTTTCGAAATGGTAAACAAATAAGCAATCAAAAAGAAATTTATTTAACCTCTAATTGATTCGCCATGGTTATTATGTAATGTTGGTTTTCATTTTAAAAATATGAATGTTATTTAAAATAAAAAAGTTGGACTTTTGCTAAAGAATAAACCATCGAAACTATTGATGAAGAATGGATATTACGCAACAGGTATATAAAATTATTCTATTTGGTACTCATTTGCGAGGAAATCACTGGAGTTAATTAGAAATTATGCAAAATTTATGGAATTGAACTAAATAGACAGTATCTGATTAATAATTG